>CANNZV010005422.1:0-27367 GCA_947561585.1 Caprella mutica
GTATGCATGTTTCATATGTGCTCTGCATTGTTAGCTATGCTTGGCACTACGTTTGCTTAGTATATAGAATAATCGAGGAATTTTAAGTAAATCGGTTTAAGTGGCTCTAAACAATAAGTACAAAAACCTAATTAGCCATTCAGACCCAAAACTGAAAAGAATTATGCAGACAATCAGAACTGTTATTGCAGATGATCACCAATTATTCACTGAGGGATTAAAAAATATCCTGCGGAAATCTAAAAGGTTCAACTTCGAAATTATCGGAGAGGCTCAAGACGGAAAAGCACTTATCCCAGTACTTAAAAACAATTATGCTGATTTATTATTATTAGACCTTAATATGCCTGAAAGTGATGGGCTAGATGTATTAGGTGTGATAAGAGATGTTTATTCAGACATGAAAATACTGGCACTTACGATGTACGATGAAGTCAAACTTGTAAAAACAGCTTTCAAAGCAGGCGTTGATGGTTACGTACTTAAAAACACACGACCTTTAGAACTTCTTGATGCCATCGAAATTATTTTAGAAGGCAAAACTTATGTTGGTGAAGGTGTTGACCTTATAGGAAATCACTATCTCAATGGCAATGGTGTAAAGGTTAAGAAAAAGGTAAAAGACAAATTTGACGATAAGTTTATTCAAAAATATAACCTCACCAAACGCGAATTGGAGATTTTGAAACTTATCACACAGGCATTGAGCAATAAGGAAATTGCTAAAGAACTTTATATTAGCGACCAAACAGTAAGTGTACACCGAAAAAATATCATGCGTAAACTCGGTGTAAGTAATATTGCTGGTCTTATCAAAATAGCTTACGACAATAGCCTTATCTAACAAATAAAGTATCTATAATCAACATTATTTTAAAAAAGAGGCTGTCTCATAAGTAGAGGCAGCCTCTTTTTTATTCGTATAAGGTATCTGAGACCTTTCTCAAATACTTAATTCTCAAGGCAATCTTCTTATTCATGAGACAGCCTCTTTTTTTGTCTTACAAACCCTTACCTAAATCATTTTATATCGCTTTGCGATCAACATTGGCACCTCACTTATCTAATTTAAACTTCAAAGCTCAACAATTTTATCCCAATTCAGCACTAAATGTGCTTTATATATTCCATCTTCCTTCAAAAAAAAATGGCAAAAACACCGGCGATTGTGACATAGTAAATATGCATTTATTATCCTAAAAGTAGCGTTAATATGCAAGTCGTACACATGAAAGTGACTAATATTCGATAAAATTATATTAAAAAAATACCACATTTAGGGTATTTTTCTCAAGTCGGGATACCATATCTTTGTTCCTGTAAGTAGCAGAGAATGATTTGATGCTTACAAATGAAGAAAAACAAAGAATAAACAGTATCAATATATTTTGATACATTTTGATAGAATATCCCATGACCTAAAATTAAGTATTCTGTAGTTGTGCAATACAATTCTCTATCCCGAGTATGCACGCAAAGCTATCCTACTTACTTTTAACATAAGTCGTACCCCTTTCGGCTTTCGATTCGGGCAATTCAAAAAACAAGGTTGAACAAACTCATTTGAAATCACTGTTTCAGTAGTTTAATTATTATTATTATGTTACTGAGTAGAGGTGTAAAGATTAATTTCGACATATCAACAAATTGTAATCCCATGAAGATTCAGAATTCTTCTATTAATTCTAATCTATAAAATTTTGTTGGTGACACCATAGCATAAAAGAGCCCTGCCCTTTTGTGTACCTACTCTTTCATTTTAACTATTACCCTCTGAAGCAATTCTTAAAAGTTTAAAACTAATATCTAGCGATAGATATGATTTAGGGTAAAATGCCATTGGCATTTTCCAAAAACCATTATAAAATGAATAAAGATTTACTGTTATATTTTGCTTTGCTATTGTGGTTTGTTGTGCCTTCACAGGCACAACCTACCATTTTTGCCCCTGACACGATAGTACAGGGCGGCAATGAAGTAGAAATAGCCGTAACTGTTAAAAATATAGATACCCTTGTAGCCATACAATTTGCGATAGAATGGGACAGTACAGTGGTCCAATTTATTGAAGAATTTGATTTTGTACTTCCAGAAGTGACCGACCACTTTTTTGTATCCAATACTGGTAAATTGAGATTTATCTGGTATGACGGAACAACCGCTGGCGCTACAGGTCTCCCCATTGATAATAATCTAATCCTTTTCAAACTTCGTTTTCGAGTTATTGGTCAAGAAGGTGCCTCCTCTCCTATCTCATTTGGAGGTGATGATGACGGACAAAGCACCCCCTTTGTTGTTGAAGCTATCGGGTCTGGTTCGAGTGTACTATCTCTTGATTTTAATGACGGATCGATTACTATTGATGATCTTATTGCAACTAACAATATAACTAGCCCCCATGCTACTTTATATCAGAATGAACCTAACCCTTTTACAGAAGAAACCAGTATCAAATTTGAACTCAAAAAAAGAACTCAAGTTACCCTTACTATTTTTGATTTAAATGGTAAGCAGATACATCAAGAAAGTGATGATTACATGGATGGCATGAATACTCTTAGTATTAGTCGACATAAACTAACTGGTGATGGACTTTACTTTTACCAACTAGCAAGCAACGAATTTACTTTAGTAAAGAAAATGATATTAATTAACTAATTTATTTAACATCCCAAATTCCGTGGACATGAATAAAATACTTACTTATTTAATGGTGGGAGTATGCATTTTTGCATTTAGTTTTGTGCAAGCACAAGATATTCCTACATTCAGTTTCGCACCTGAATGTCTCACACCTAATCCAGGAGATCAATTTACGGTTGATCTACAAGTGGAAAACTTTGAAAATATCTTGGGATTCCAATATCTACTCACCTTTGATGAGTCTGTTATAGTACCACCAACCACTGGTTCTATAGTTTATACTTTTCCTACTTCAGCTGATATCAATTTGGTCGTTGTTAATGGTAGTTATATACCTGGTGAAGGTATCCGATTGAGTTGGAGTTCTGTTTCTGCCTTACCTGTTACCATACCCAGCTCTCTTACCGGTCCTGTGACCGCAGTGACGCTGACTTTTGATGTAGTGGGTAATGCTGGTGATGCTTCTCTCCTTGACATTGAGTGTGATGCAAGTGTACCTTGCGAAATTATTGGTGAAGGCACTACACCGGGTTCTACCATATTGCTATCTTCTACTATTCCTCACGAAGAGGGCATTGTAGACGTAGGAGGCTTGAGCAATTGTATGGTAGATCCACCAGTAGGAGGCTCTTTAAATGTTAGTAGTTCTTGCGAAGAAGCTCTAACAGGTAGTGTCGTTTGTATAGATATAGATGTTGAAGGCTTTAACGACATGGTAGGTATGCAATACTCCATGCACTGGGATCCTACTATCTTAGAATTTGCTTTTATTCAAAATGTAAACCTTATAGACCTTACTACAGGTATGGGTAATTTTGGTACTCAGTTTGCGCCTATGGGAACACTTCCACTTTCGTGGCAAGAAAGTACCAATGGAACTGGCGTTACTTTGCCCGATGGTACGACTATCTATCAAGTATGCTTCAATGTATTGGGAGCAGGTGGCTCTATGAGTCCCATCACTTTTGACAATGATCCTGTACGTATAGAATTTTCTATGGAAGACGACAATGGTAATGCTGCTGTTGTGAATGGAGATGTTACTGCTGGTAAAGTAAATGTAACGGGTACGGGCGGTCCTGTGAGTAGTGTCACTTACGAGGCGGGCTGTTTAAGCTCTGACGAAGGTGAGGAAGTCTGTATACCTATTACTGTTCAAAATTTTGAAGATATTCTTGGTTTCCAATTTAGTTTAAATTGGGATGAAAGTATTCTTGCTTATGATAGAGTAGAAAATCTTAATCCAAATTTATTAGCTTTTCTACCTTCCAACTTTAATAATACCGCTCCTGGCGAAATGAGATTGACTTGGAATGACCCTGGAGATTCTACTAATAATTTACCTGATGGCACCAAAATATTTGATATTTGCTATGATGTGGTAGGTACGGCAGGACAAATTGGTGCTATTGCTTTTTCTGATAATCCAATTCCTGTTGAAACTACAGCAGAAGATGATAATGGAACTTCTGTTACTATCATTACCAATACGACTGATGGTAAAGTAACTGTAATTAATTCTGGTGGATTTAATGCCCTTGTTGAAAATACAAACCACTGCCCTGATAATGGTAATAATGCTTGTATTCCTATTAGTGTTACAGGTTTCAATGACGTATTGGGTATGCAATGGACTATAGAATACAATACGAACGAATTAACTTATACAACTATAAATAATCCTAACCCAAGTTTATTAGCCTTACTTTCTGCTAATTTTAATGAATCTACACCAGGTGTCATTAGATTCACTTGGTCAAATCCAGCTTCTCTACCGACTACTCTTGCCAATGGTTCTATCATTTATGAATTATGTTTTGATATAGATCCATCTGTAACCTTAGGCAATTCTTCTAGTTTACAACTTTCTGGAAACGCTACTTCTATAGAAGTTACGATAGATGATAATGGTGCAGCTACTACTACTCCTGCTGGTATTGTAGGTGGTGCGCTTACGCTAGCTTGTACGGATCCTCTTGCTATTGATGCTACGGCTTCTACTACTACAGATGTACTTTGTAATGGTGATGCTACTGGAGAAATTACCGTTTCGGTAAGCGGTGGTACTACGCCTTATACGCACGCTTGGAGCGACGGAGGGACAACAACAAAAGACAGAACAGGACTAGGACAAGGAACATACACAACAACTATTACGGACGCAAGCGGAGCTACAGCGACCGAAACTTTTACAATCACTGAACCAACAACTTCTATTTCTTCTACTGTTACCGCTACTAGTGAATCTGCTAGCGGTGCTGGGGACGGAACAATAAACATAACACCCGCTGGCGGAACACCAGCATACACTTATTTATGGTCTCATGGCCCAACAACACAAAACATTTCAGGTCTTGTACCTGGAACTTACTCTATTATTATTACTGATGCTAATGGCTGTACTGCCTCAGATTCTGCTGATGTAGGCACAGTTCCTAGCATAGGACCTGAAACGCCTAGTGATGGAAACCCTCCTGCTAGTTCTTCTATTTTCACTAACATCAACTGTAATGGAGATGCTACTGGAGCAATAGATTTATTTATCGCTGATGGTGTTGCACCTATCACGTATAGCTGGGACAACGGCGCAACTACTGAAGACCTTTCTGGTTTATCAACAGGCACTTATTGTGTTACTGTAACGGATGCTAATAATGATACGGCTAACGCATGTTTTACCATTACTGAACCTGCAAGTGCTTTAGCAGTGACCTTGGTTGCTATAACCAATGAATCTATTGCAGGTACTGCTGATGGTGCCATCGATATTATGGCAAGTGGCGGTACGACTCCATATACTTATACCTGGAGTGATAATGCTACTACCGAAGATATTTCTGGTTTAACTGCTGGCGACTATTCGCTGACCGTAACAGATGCTAATGGATGTACGGAAATAGGAAATTATACGGTGGCTACAGATGGTGAGCCACTTAGCGTTAATGCTGCGGCTTCTTTGGTGACCAACCTTAATTGCAATGGCATCTGCGATGGTAGTATCAATTTATCTGTTGCTGGTGGTCAAACACCTTATACCTTCTCATGGAGCAATGGTGATGATACTCAAAATGTAAATGGACTTTGTGCAGGCGATATAACCGTAACTGTTATGGATGCTAATGGCATGTCTGCAACTGGCAACTTTAACTTAACTGAACCTGCTTCTAGTGTTGGTATCACAGGTAGTGCTACTGATGCTTCTGCTAATGCTGCTGCTGATGGAAGTGTAGATATTAGCGTAAGCGGTGGTACACCTGCTTATACTTATGATTGGAGCAATGGCGAAACTACTGAAGACATCTCAGACCTAAGTGCGGGTACTTATACAGTAACGGTTACTGACGGTAATGGTTGTGAAGAAACTGAATCTTTTACAGTTAGCGAACCAGATGCAATGGTAGATCCTTTAGTAGTAGATTTAGATGCTTCTACTTTTATCAATAATACAGACTGTGGTGATGATTGTAATGGTTCTATTACCATCGTCGTAACAGGTGGTATTGCACCTTATGATTTTGGCTGGTCTGATGGTCAAAGTGATGAAGATGCAGATGGTCTTTGTGCAGGTGACTTTACCGTAACGATTACAGATGATGAAGGAACAGAAATTATAGAAACTTATACCATAACTGGTTCTACCAGTATGCTTGATGTAACTGCTGACATTACAGATGAATCAACTTCGGGTGCCAATGATGGTGCCATAGATATCACCGTGACTGGTGGTACGATGCCTTATACTTTTGCTTGGCATAATGCGGCAACAACAGAAGATATTACAAATCTAACCGCTTCTGATTATTTCTTGACGATAACAGATGCGAATGGATGTACTTTAGAAGAAGAGTTTGAAATAGAAAGCACTTTCAACCCATTAGTAATTAATGGTAATGAATCTACTGTGACGCAACCAAGATGTGTGGGTGACAGTGATGGTGCAATCTCTATTGTAGTAAGTGGCGGTTTGCCAGCTTACAATTACAATTGGAGTAATGGTAGTAGTACGCCTAATATTTCAAGCTTAAGTGCGGGTACTTATACCGTAACCGTTACAGATAATGCCAATGGTATGACGACGCAAAGTTTTACCATCAATCCAATGAATCAAATAACTTTGAATGGAAATATTACACCTGTATCTGCTACTGGCAATGATGGTGCTATTGACCTCATCGTTAATGGTGGGGCAGCTCCTTATACCTACAACTGGAGCAATGGCGCTTCTACTGAAGACCTCTCTGGTTTAGATATAGGTAACTATAGTGTTACTACAACAGATAATAATGGTTGTACTTCTACAGAAACATTCAATATTGCTCAAACTTTATTGATTGACAATTCAGCTACTGTAGTGACTGATAATGGTTGCGATGGTAATGATTCAGGAGCGGTTGACATCACTATTATTGGTGGTACTCAACCTTATACTATTACCTGGAGTAATGGCGCAATGACAGAAGATATTTCAGGTCTTGCACCTGGCGGTTATAGCGTAACTATACAAGATGCTGCTGGAGGTAGCATCTCTCAAAACTTTACTGTAGGCGCAGGTTCTATGATTGTAGTTTCTGCTTCTACTACACCTGAAACAGTCAACGGAAATGACGGCTCTGCCAACTTAACAGTAAGTGGCGGTACAGCTCCTTATTCCTTCTTATGGATAGGACCTAACGGCTTCACGGCTACTACACAAAATATCGTTAACGTAACTGCGGGCACTTACAATGTGGCGGTTACTGATGCCTTAAATTGTACAGTAACACAGACGGTGATTATACCTGCTATCTTTGGACTTTCTAGTGCCAATATTACGCCTGTAGATTGTAATGGAGCAAGCACTGGAGCGATTGATATTGTAACGGCTGGTGGTGCACCGCCTTACCAATGGACTTGGACTAATGCTGCGGGAACTACCGTTTCAACTACCGAAGATGCTATTGGTTTACCAGCAGGTGTCTATACGGTAAATATTTTTGATAGTAATACTAATGTATTTAGTCAATCTTATACCATCACTCAACCATCCTCTCCCCTTACACTTACAATAGGTACTGTTATAGATCAGATTGTGCCTAACCAAGGGAGTATCAATATTACAACGACTGGTGGCACGCCACCTTATAGTTATTCATGGAGCAATGGTGCAACTACTGAAGATATCAATGGTTTAGATGCTAACTTTTATAGAGTAACGGCTACAGATGCAAATGGATGTTTTGTTATCTCTGATGATATTCGTGTCGGTTATGTACCATCTGTGCCAAGTGTTTCAGGGGCTAATGTTACCAATACAACTTGTAACCAAACTTGCGATGGTACTCTTTCTGTACAATTTAATGGTGGTGATCAGCCTTACCAAATCGCTTGGTCTAATGGCGTTATGATGACCATGTCTGTAGCTAGTCCTTCTTCTACAATTACAGATCTTTGTGCGGGTATGTACAATGTGACTTTGACAGATAATAATGGACAAACATTAGTAGAGACTTATACGATAACTGAGCCAGATGCTTTAGGTGTTACTTCTAATGTGACTAATGTAACTAGTGCTGCTGCTGATGGAGCTATTAGCTTAGATGCAGTTACTGGAGGTTCTTTTCCTTATACTTTTAACTGGTCTGGACCTAACGGCTTTAGTTCTACTTCTCAAAATATTACTGGTCTTGCAGTGGGCTCTTATAGTGTCATCGTTGCAGATGCAGAAGGATGTACGAGTACTTTTGGTCCTTTTCAAGTAGACCTTACGGCTCCTACTTTACAAATAGATATAAACGGTACAATCATTCTTGATGTAGATTGTCCTGAAAACGCAATCGGTGCTATCGACCTAATGGTAAGTGGTGGTTTTGGTAACCTAACTTACTTATGGACGGGTCCTAATAATTTCTTAGCTATCACTCAAGATATTGCTGGATTGATAAGTGGAGAATACACCGTAGTCGTCACAGATGAATTGGGTACGATGACTATACCTCAAACCTTTACTGTTAATGCTACTTCTGATTTGGTTATCATTAATAGTGTGGTCACTAATCCGCCAACTTGTATTGGTTCTTGTGATGCAACGGCATCTATCATTGCCAATTCTTCGGCAGGTATCACCACTATAGAATGGAGCAATGGTTCTAATGGACCAAATGTTCAAGATCTTTGTGCGGGTGACTATACGATTACGGTAACGGATGGCGATGGCTGTACAGCTAGTACTAGTCTCACTGTATCAGATGGTACACAAAGTGAATGTGTTATTTCAAATGTTGCCATACAAGAAAGTGCAACTATCTCTTGTGCTGGAGAATGTGATGGAGAATTATTGGTCACTTTCAGTGGTGGTGTTGGACCATTCAGTTATGATTGGTCTGAAGGAACAGTACCATCTGGTAATGACTTCCCTATGCTAATAGATGTATGTGCTGGAGCTTACAGTGTAACCGTCACGGATGCTATGGGTAACACAGGTACTTCATCTTATAACTTAGCTGGTCCTGAGGCATTATCTATTACATTTGAGATAGAAGAGCCTACGGGTTTGAGTTCTTGTGATGGTTCTGCTATAGCCAACATAAGTGGCGGTACAGCACCTTACGGTTACCAATGGAATGATGCGAATGGATGTACCACACCTCAATGTAATGACTTATGTGAAGGTGTAGTTTGGGTGGTCGTGACAGATGACAATGGTTGTATTTTCACTCAATCAACTGTGATTGGTGAGGGTGCAGGACCTTGTATGTCTGCAAGAAATATCATTACACCTGGTGGAATTGATGGAGGAGATGGATTAAATGATTTCTTCGAAATTGCTTGTGCTACTCAATTTGATAATACACTTGAAATATACAATCGTTGGGGACAATTGGTTTTTGAAACCGAAAACTACCAAAACGATTGGAGAGCTACTGACCGTAGAGGTGATCCTTTACCAGAAGGTGGGTATTTCTATGTACTAGTTGTGAAATATCCTGATGGTTCTAGCGAACAAATCAGAAATCATATCACGGTACTTAGGGACTAATATTGAATAGATAACCCAAGTTGCGAAAAACTTGCTTTAGATAAATATTATTAGCTAGGCTTATCAAAAAAGCCTAGCTAATAATTCAAGTAGCCAACTACTTGAATAACATAAAAATTATAATCAATTCCTTGAACCTATTAGACCTTATTCGGTCAATAGAGATTCGAATAAGATCTAAAAAGAATAAGAAAATGAAAAAGTCAATTTTTATACTAAGCCTTTTATTTGCCTTCCTTTACAATACGGCTTCTGCTCAAAATGAGGCTATCTATAATCACTATCACATCAATCCTATTTTGATAAATCCTGCTGTAGCAGGACTCAATAATGTACACATCGTACATGCCAATGCTAGAATAGGATGGGTAGGATTTCCTGGTGCACCTAAGACTTACTCCCTGACTTATAATGGTCCTATAGGCAAAGTCTTTGGTATTGGAGGGATGATTTTCCAAGAAAATATCGCTTCGCTTACGCGTACACGTTTGCAGTTGGATTATGCTTTTCGTTACAAAATAAACAACATGCGTTTATCTTTTGGATTTGCTACAGAGTTTGGGCAAGAAAGAGTTGCCAGTTCTGTTTATGACAATCCTTTTTACGAAGCAGGAGATATTACTATAGAAGATTATGTAGATGGTGTTTCTACCTTTGATGCTTCTATAGGTGGTTACATGCTTTTAAAAGAAAAAACTTTTATCGGTATCTCTTTTCCAAGTTTGATTAGCTCTCGTATTGGAGATATCGCAACGGCTTCTGATGATTCTTCTTTGTTTAGTTATTATACTTTTCAAGCTGGACATAGATTTGGCGTTGATGGTTACAACTTTATTCTGGAACCTTCCATCATGGTAAGACAGGTAAGAAATGCACCTTTTATGGTTGACTTCAATGCCAAGGCTTCTTTCTTAGATGAAAGAATTATCACTGGTTTGTCTTACCGTGCAGGTACAGGCGGAACAATTGGTTTGTTGTTGGGTACCAAGATAGATGCTTTCAAAATTTTCTATTCCTACGATGTTTCTTTCCAACGTTTTCAAAGATACAATACTGGTTCTCATGAGCTCACTGTAAGTTTTGAATTTGCAGGTAAGAAAGATAATGAAATAAGATAAGATAATTTGAATAATGAAAATTTGTGCATCAAAATTAGACGCATCAATTTTCTTTAAAGATTATTCAAGTACACTGTGTAAGATATAAATTTAAAATTCTGTGTGGTAAAAAAACTAACCACATATAATATAAAGAAATGGTTTTTGGGATGGCCTCTCTCTGGTGAAAACTAGAGGGGGGCATTTCAATTTTTATACGCCAAACATTTACAAATCAATTAACTGATTACGCACAGTTGAATGTCTTCAACTTATTAAAAAATTATATTACAAATAGCTTTGTGGTTCTCTGCGGTTATTTTTTTACCACAGAGTGCACAGAGCTAATACGCAGAGAACCACAGAGCATATATGACCATTCAAATTTTCAAAAAAACATCCATTTATAATACCACTCTCATACAAATTAAATCATTAAAATATATTTATATATTATTTTTATAACCCATTCATAAATAATTAATTGTCAATAATTTATAAATAATAAAATACAATAAATACCCTATTTAGGGTATTTATTTAACAAGCTTTTATTAGTATTTTTGAAGTATAGAAACGAACACGAAAAGTCCCATGGCCGAGCGTAATTTGAGATCCGAATAGATAGTTTAAATAAATATCTCAGATTATTTAACTCTCACATTTTATCCTTTTTTTATCCCTTTACAATTAAGGACTTTTCTTAAAGCTACTATTAGCATGGTCTAATAGTCACGCTACATTATTTACAAAAAATAAAAATTTAAGTACTATATGACTTAGCGTCTTATAGTGCAATGGTTATTTCTATGATGTATTTCATCATAGAATTAAATACCTCCCAATGAAAGATATATACATCTCAAACCGTTTTCAAATTAGTAGAAAAGCTAAGTTGTTTTTCTATCTTTTTTGCTGCTGCTTATTTACGTCAAACGTAATTCAAGCACAATGCCCCATGAATTGTTCCAATAATATACAAATCGAAATTGGTTCATCTGGTTCTAAACTCGTCACCCCAGCTACGGTCATGCAATTTTTACCTGTAGGCTGTGCAGAAGGTTTTATCGTACAACTCTTCAATGGCAATACACCTATTAGCACCAATCTAACTTGCAGTCAAATAGGTCAAACGCTTAATTTCAAAGTGACTGAATTGATTTCGGGTCAAACATGTTCGGGTAGTCTTAGCGTTGTCGATTTGCTATCGCCTGTAATCAATTGTTCAGACGAATTTATATTTTGTTATAATTCTACACACCCTGATACAATGGGTTATCCCACCATATATGATAACTGCACTTCTCTTACTGACCTCACTATCTCCTATTATGACAATCCTTACTATTTGGCTTGTGGCGAAACCGTCAATGGGATAGAAGTCTCCAGACATATCAGACGTATCTGGACGGCAGTAGATGCCAATGGTTTATCTACGACTTGCGTTCAAAATATTTATACTAAAAAACTCAATTTACCAGATGTTGTTTTTCCTGCCAACAGAGATAATATTGACGCACCTGCACTAGCTTGTGGTCAGGACAATATTTATGATTTTGCATTGACGGGCAGACCAACTTACTTGGGCGAAATCATCAATGACTCTAACAGTTGTGATATTACCATTTCGTATACCGACCAATCCTTATCTACTGCTTGTGGTAGTACCGAAACCATGCTGAGGACTTGGAATATTTTGGACTGGTGTACAGGAGTGTCGTATGTTGGCATGCAGACTATTGAGTTGATGGACGCTACGCCGCCTATGATTATTTGTCCTCAAGATCACACCATCAGCACCAATGCTAATTCGATGGATTGCACCACTACCGTCTATATCGCTAATGCTACAATTACAGATGATTGTTCCAATTTCACCAATACAGTTAATTGGAATTATGGTACGGGGGTGGGACTTTTTTCTGATGTGCCCATTGGTATACATACCGTCACCTACAGTGCTACAGATGATTGTGGAAACGTGGGTACTTGCACGATGGAAATCACGATTATAGATGGTGCTTCTCCGACTGCCTCCTGTGTTAACACCCTTAATGTCAACCTAATAGCAGGCGGAAATGCCAGCATCAGCCCAGCAGATTTAGAGGCAGGAAGTACTGATAATTGTGGCATTGATAGATTTGAAATACGTAGAGATAATATGCCCTTTGACAATACGGTAGCCTTTGATTGCAGTGATGTGGACAATGGAACCGTTGCGGTAGATTTTAGAGTGTATGACCTTTATGGACACTATGATGATTGTCTGACACTTGTCACCGTCATTGATAATTCATCTCCAGATTTGACCTGTGCGGCAGACATCTCCGTGAATACAAATCCTAATGATTGTACGGCATCCATCTCTCTTCCGCAACCTGCCAACTTGGGTGGTTGCAACAACTTTGTAGCAACACCGACTTGGAGTTTTGGAACGGGTTATGGTCCTTTTACAGGTGTTACCGCAGGTACACATACGGTCACTTATAATGCCACAAGTGCTACAGGTTCAACATCAAATTGTACCATGACCGTCACCGTGATAGACAACGAAGTGCCTATTGCAAATTGCGTGAGCAATTACAATATAGATTTACAAACAGATGGTACGGCTACAATCATGGCTAGTGATTTGGATGCAGGAAGTACCGACAATTGTGCGATAGATAGGTTTGAAATACGAAGAAATAATTTACCTTTTAGTAATTTCCTAAACCTTGATTGTAACGATTTATTTTTAGGTTTTATCTCTGTCGATTTAAGGGTGTACGACATCTATGGTAACTATAGTGATTGCATGACACAAATAACTGTGACGGATGTGACACCACCAGATGTTGTATGCCCACTTAATCTTACCCTGAGTACTGATCCTAATGATTGTACAACCAGTGTAACCCTACCCTTCGCCACTACGACTGATGTTTGCACCGTTGCAGGTGCCAACCCAAGTTGGTCTTTTGGAAATGGATATGGTCCGCATACCAATATACCTGTGGGTATACATACAGTCACTTACACGGCTACCGATGATTTTGGAAATACCGCTGATTGCACGATGACCGTGACCGTGGTAGATGATGTAAATCCTATTGCGCTTTGTGCCAATGCCATGAGTATTAATTTGACCAATGGAGGTTTTGAAACTGTGCTTGCCGCTGCCTTTGATGCTGGTAGCTATGACAATTGCGGCATGGATAAAATAGAAGTGAGTAGAGATAATTTGCCCTTTGGCAATAGTGTAGATTTTGATTGCAATGATGTAGGCAATGGCCCTGTTACCGTAACGATTCGAGTTTTTGATATCTATGGAAATTTTACGGATTGCTCTACACCAGTCACTGTCATTGATAATATAGCACCTCTGATAAGCTGCCCAGCTGATCAAGCTTTGACTACAATCTTGACGGATTGTTCAGCTACCGTGACCCTACCCAACCCTACCGTTGTCGATGATTGTTCTAATTTTACAGTCACACCAAGTTGGTCATTCGGTACGGGTTTTGGACCATTTACAAATGTACCCATTGGTACTTATCCCGTCACCTACACCGCTACTGATGCCAATGGCAATGCGGCTGCTTGTACGATAGATGTGGAAATTGTAGATTTTACAGATCCTATTGCGCTTTGCGAAACGGCGATTACTGTTACCTTACAACCAGATGGTACAAAGACCATTTATCCTTCAGACCTTGACTTGGGAAGCACCGATAATTGCGGTATTGATAAAATAGAAATAAGTAGAGATGGTTTGTCTTATGGAGGATTTGTAGATTTTGATTGCAATGATGTAGGCTTCGCTTTCATACCTATAGCTTTTAGAGTGACTGATATCCATGGCAATGATTCATATTGTCAAGCCGAAGTAGCAGTCATCAGTTATCAAGCGCCTACACTGATTTGCCCAGCAGATATTACTCAAAATACAACCGTCAGTTCGTCTTGTACGGCCAATGTCCTACTCCCAAGTCTAAGTGTCAACGACCCTTGTTCCAATTTAACTGTGACACCAAGTTGGATATTTGGTTCGGGTTATGGACCTCATCCGGGTATACCTGTAGGTACGCACCTCGTCACTTATACGGTAAGTGATAATTTTGGAAACACCACTACTTGCAGTATGAATTTCACAATAGAAGACAATGAAGAGCCAGGCGCCACTTGCGAAAACTCTTTAAATGTATCCGTGTTACCAGACGGTACAGCAAGAATATATGCGCCTACTTTTAATCAAGGGAGTCATGATAATTGCGCCATTGATACCATGATGGTACGTAGAGATAGCCTTCCTTTTGGAGAATATGTGGTGTTTGATTGTGCAGACATCAACAATCCCGTAACAGTAGATTTTAGAGTTTGGGATAATTATGGCAATTTTAATGATTGTGTTACTTATGTCAGTGTCTACGACCACGAAGCGCCTATAATCATTTGTCCGCCAGACAAAACTATGGATTGTACTTTAGATCATGATGATTTGCAAATAGCTGGAGAAGCCTTTGCTACTGACAACTGTACCATGGAACGTATTTTTTATGATGACATTGATAACATTAATTCGCACTGCGGCACGGGAACCATTACCAGAACTTGGACGGGTGTAGATTATAGCGGCAATAGTAGTACTTGTGTGCAAAACCTTACGCTAGTAAATTCCGCTCCGCTCAGTATTAATTTTCCACCTGATGTCACGGTTGATTTATGTGTCCATTCTACCGACCCTACTCATACTGGAGAACCTTTCATACATGGCATAGGTTGTCGCAATGTTTTGTATAATTATAATGACCAAATTTTCACCTATGATGATGGAAGTTGTCCTTTTATACTTAGAGAATGGACGGTGGTCAACTGGTGTGTATTTGTAGCCAATAGCGGCAGCAATCATGGTCGTTTTGTAGAGACACAACTTATTGAAATTATAGATACGATAGCGCCTGTTTTGGTTTGTCCTACCAATATAGTTGAGCTAGATATTAGCAGTACTTGTTTGGGCGTCAATGTCAATGTTTCTCCCGTAGTTGTTATAGATTGTGATTCCATGATTAGCGTTACCAACGACTCGCCTTACGCCACTTTGATTGGTGGCAATGCCAGTGGTTTTTATCCGCAAGGTATTCACCATGTCACTTTCACCGCAACCGATAGATGTGGCAATAGTAGTACTTGTACTATGCAAATCCAAGTGGATAGTCTCTGTGGTGCAACGACGGCAAGCATCTCTGGAGAAATCATGACAGAGTCAGGTATGCCCGTGGAACAGACTCAGTTGGATTTGAGTGTTGGCATGACTGCCAATATGATGAACGATAACACAGGTCAATACAGCTTTCAAAATATTCCTATTAGTAATAGCTATACGGTGACCCCGCACAAAGATATCAACCATAGCAATGGCGTGACGACTTATGATATCGTATTGGTACAACAGCACATACTAGGCATTGCTTCATTGAGTTCGCCCTACAAAATGATTGCTGCCGATGCCAATGCGTCTGGTTCTATTACGACTTTTGATATCGTTGAAATAAGACAAATCATCTTATCCATACTTACGTCTTTTCCTAGCAATAATTCTTGGCGTTTTGTAGATGCCAACCATGTATTCCCCAATCCAAGCGATCCATTTAGTGCGTCCTTTCCAGAATTGTATTACAATTCTAATTTGCTTGCTTCTGATATTAATGCTGATTTTGTTGGTATCAAAGTAGGAGACGTAAATGACAGTGCTATCTCAGGTTCATTGGGGAGTAATACTCAAGTGAGAAATGACCTTCCTGTTCATACACTCTTATTGCAGGATCAAAAATTGGAAGCGGGTCAAGTGCTTGACATTCCAATCACTGCCAAAGATTTTAGCGATATGTTAGGGTTTCAATTGGCTTTAAAGATAGATACGGATAAGGTCGAATACCTAGATGTCAAACCTGGTGCCTTAGAAAGATTAACGAAAAATAGTTTTGGAGAAGCACTGATTGAAAAAGGAATATTGACGATGAGCTGGGATCATCCCAACACTTACACCATGGCAGATGATGAGGTCTTATTTACGCTCCAATTGATGGCCTACGAATCGGTTCATTTAAGTGAGGTACTAAGTTTAAGCCATCAATATGTTATTGCAGAAGCATATCATAAAGATGGTTCAGACATAAATCTCATGCATGTGAATCTTGAATTTGAAAATATAATTTCAACAAATCATGCTATCCTTTTGCGCCAAAATTATCCTAATCCATTTTCTGATAATACGGTCATTGAGTTTGAGTTAGGAGAAGCAACTTTTGCTCGTATAAGCATCTATGACATTCATGGAAAACTGATAAAATTTATTGAAAACAATTACCCAAAAGGGCTTCAAAAAATTGAGATTCATCAAAAAAACAATAATATACCTGCAGGAGTTTATTTTTATCAAATAAATACACCTAAAAACAAGAGTGTCATTAAAAAAATGATTGCTCTACAAACAACATAAGTCTTTGATTATCAACAATTAAAGACAAATAACAAAAAATCTACACACGTAAAATACCACTTTAATGGTATTGCTGACCGAGGGGAATAATTCTATCTTGTAGTATCATTTAGAGATAAATATTATTCCTCTAATTCTCCTCCCTTTATCACTCCCATTTTGATTTAATTTTATTGACCAAAAACCGTAAACTATGCTTACACTATACCATTAGAATATACATGTATTCAGCCTAAGGAAACAAGGAGTTTTATTAAACAAAAATCTATACTTCCATTGTTTTCTCAATCAACGAATCCTTTTATTTTACCTCTGATTAATCTATGACAGCCCCCTCTTTTGTCATCGTTTCTAAGGGTTTTAAGACTAATGGCATCCTACATATTTCAAAGTAATTGAAGAAAAAGTTTTACTGCATTTACTGCGTAATGGACTTGAGATAAGTTCGTCATGCCAAGAACTACTTTTTGAAAGTAGTAGATATTCTGTATCAAGACCATGTATGTTTTGATACCTAGGTATCATTTGTTAAAGACGGATTTCATTATTTGAGTCTTACTATTTGTACTGCTGTATTATATAGCAATGGCTTGCTGTTATTTACACATTCGAATTGCTCTATTGCTCATAGAGGAACAATGGACTTGATTTATAATTTTTAAAATATTTCATTAACCGTTTATTTCAAAAACCTTTTTGTTCTATGAACAGATTACTTCTAAATCACAAAAATGTAGTCAGAGATACGCTTCTTGCTACATTATTGGTGCTCATTAGTTTTGCTTCGGCAATTGCCCAGATTGCGCCAGCACCAACTTGCGAATACACACTTGAGTTATTTGACTCTGCTAGTGATGGCTGGGATGGTGCCTATATTGGGGTTACTATCGATGCTGGTATTACTACAAATTATACCATAGACAACGGCAACTCTAGCAATATCATTAATATACCTGTAAATAATGGGTCAATCATTGACCTTTATTACCATGCAGCTGCTTTCGAAAATCAACACTCGTATCGTCTATTTGACGGAGCGGGTAATATTGTTAGTCAAGACGGTCCTTATCCTACCAATGGTCCTGTACCTACGGTAAAGGTAGCCTGTCCTTTGACCTGTGAAACGACAGATACGTATGTCGTTTTAATTAAAACAGGAAACAATGCTGAAGAAATTTCTTGGGAGCTGGTTGATGGGAACAACACAAGAATAACTTATGCCAATGCAGGTACATACACTGGAATCGTAGCAGGTACGGAAATCAAAATACCTGTAATTTTATCTACTTGCGAAAACTATACTTTTAAAGCTTATGATGGAGCTGGCAATGGCTGGGAAGGCGGCTATTTTCAAGTATTGTCTACTGATCCTAATAGAGGGATAAGTGTGCCTTTTCCTGAACCTCATGAATATTATGAACTCCTATCAGCACCTGGACCAAATGGCGGCGCTTATAATGAGTATGATTTTAATCTATCTTGTATTGAGTGCCCTGATGACATTGTTGAATTAATTGGTTCAAACCTAAATTGTGAATTGCCTAATTTTGTTTATCCTACATCAGCTTTACCAATACCAGTTACTTGCTATCCCAACGTAACGAGTGGCGGTGCACCTACGATGACTATTTCTTATCCTACGGCTACGCCTGCTATGATTAAAGGCGCTGTCAATAGTGCAGTGACACTTCCTGTAGGACAAAATCCTGTTATTTTTGAAACGACTTATGCAGATGGTCAACTCGTAAAATGTACTACTAAAATAAATGTAATCAGTTCTTTGAATCCTACTTTATCTTGTAATGATAATATCAATATTTCATTGAATGATTTGGACTATATAGACAATGATCAAAATGGTTCTTTAATCGATGATATCGGAGAATGCGTTTTGGAGATTACTCCAGATATGGTATTGGAAGCACCTGGTATTTGTGAAGGAGAATACATCGTTACTATTTTTGATCCAGCTGGAAATCCATCTATCGGATTGGTAAGACCAGATATGATTGGTCATACTTTGACTTATAGAGTTTCTCATATTGCAACAACCAACGTATGTTGGGGAGAAATCACTATTGAGGATAAATTGGCTCCGCACATTCTTTGTACAGATTATACGATACCCTGTAATCACCCTAATGCAATGGACGAAAACTATTTATACATTAGTGAGCTTGTACCTTTAGCGGGACAGTTGCCTGCCAATATTGCTGGTGGTGCGGGTGCCGTTATTCCTTCTCCTCCAACCATTACAACTTTAGATTTTGAGGTAGAATGTGGTCCTTTAGGAGAAATTATTGACGATATTCAAGTGTATCTTGATATATCTCATACAGATATTTCTGATTTAGAAATTTCATTAATTGACCCTAGCGGCAACGCTGTTATATTGATGGCTGCCAATTCTTGTTTGGCAGGTTATGACGATTTGCAATTAACTTTTGATGATAATGCTACGGCTTATATCGCTAGTCTTTGCGATGCTGCTGGAACTTATGGCAATGTCAAACCACTCAATCCGCTTAGTATTTTTAGAGGACAACCTCTAGCTAACTATGCTGGTGATTGGCAAATAGTAGTAACCGATAATAACAATACGATGTTTCCTGATACGGATCCTGGTATTGGCGAACTAGTAGATGCTAAACTTTACGTAACTGCTGGATTTCCATCACCTTACGCAGCCTATGATTGTGATGATGTACAGGTTGATTTATTAAATGAAATGGTTGCCGAAAACAATTGCTCTGAGCCATGGATTGGTTCTGAAATCATGCGTACTTGGAGAGCTACAGACCCTTCTGGAAATATTAGCACTTGCGTACAAACTGTAAAATTACTTACACCTTCATTCAATGATTTGGTGATTCCTGGTAGTCTCAATTTGCCTTGTGGTTCTGATACAGACCCTGCGAGTACAGGTGTTCCAGTATTTGGTTGCTTTGATGTAAATGATGATCACACAGGCCTTTGCGATTTATCTTACACTTATACAGATGTAGAAATTCCTGCCTGTGGTGCCGGTAAAAAGATTATCCGTGAATGGACTATCGTTAACTGGTGTGCTTCTGTCACTAAAAAATATGCACAAACTATTCAGGTAGAAGATAGAGAAGGACCAGCCATTAATGCTCAAAATATTCAGGTTAGTGCTTCTACTTATTCTTGTGATGCTGATATTCAATTAAATGCTTTTGTTGTAGATGCTTGTTCTTCTGTGACTCAAGTGACGGCTAGCTATGTTTTGAGTGGCGGCCCTTATGATACTAATAATGGAAATTTATATATCGTTGACATTACCAACACTGGCGTCATCACTGATTTACCACAAGGTGATACAGAGGTTTTGATTCAAGCAAAAGATGCCTGTGGTAATAGCACTCAAGATACCATCCAAATCACTGTAATTGATGATATTCCACCTTCTGCTATCTGCGATGATAACTTGCACGTGACCTTAAATATAGATGGCACAGCTAGAGTTTATGCACAAGATATAGACGAAGGTAGTTTTGATAACTGTGGCGTTGACAAAATAGAAGTACGTCGTACAGATGGATGTTTGGGCGAATCAAGTTGGGACGAGTACGTTGATTTTGCTTGTTGCGATTCTGATGAGCAAATCACCGTAGAATTGAGAATTACAGATTTTAATGGCAATACCAATATGTGCTGGTTGGAAATATTAATTGAAGACAAGCTTGCACCAATTATTTCTTGTCCTACTGATAAGGTACTCGATTGTGACCATGCTTATTTATCTACCAGTCAGTTTGGTGATGCTACAGCTTCTGATAATTGTGGTGTTGATCTCGTTTTACAAGAATTGGAAGATATAGATAATTGTGGTGCAGGTACTATTACTAGAACATGGACCGCTACTGATGCTTATGGTAATGCTAATGCTTGTACGCAAACCATTACCTTCAATCACGCATCTGATTACGCCGTACAATTTCCTGTAGATATCGTACTTAATTCTTGTACAACAGAGTTTGGTGATACTGGCGAACCTATCCTAACAGGGGATGATTGCGAGTTGATTGCTATCAGTCATGAAGATCAAATTTTTGATATCGTACCTGATGCTTGTTACAAAGTCTTGCGTACTTGGACCGTTATCAATTGGTGTGTATATGATATCAATAATGATAATACAATCTCTGGCGATGCATTGCCAATACCTCGTACCTTCGAAGATGATGGAGATGGCTATATGCAGTATATTCAAACCATTAAAATCATTGATACAGAAGACCCTGTAATTGACTTAGGGCCTATTGATGATAGAAGTGTAGATGTACTCAATGGTTGTACCGCTACTTTCAACGCACCTAGCACTACAGCTTTTGATGAGTGTAGTGGTACTATAAACGTGCAACCTAATCCTGCTACCATTACTGGTGCGCCAGGTGAGGCTTATGATATTTTGTATACGGCCGAAGATGGTTGTGGAAATATTGTACATGCTACAATGGAAGTTACTTTCTTAGATACAAAGAAACCTACACCTATATGTACCAACGGTCTTTCAGTTGACATTATGCAAACAGGTATGATAGCACTTTCTGCTATTGATTTTGAATCTGGAAGTAGTTATGATAACTGTACAGATAGAGATGATTTGATTTTCTCTTTCTCTCCAGATATTAATGATCAAACAAAGACCTTTACTTGTGATGATATAGGAACAAATGTAGTTGAACTTTGGGCAACAGATGGCGCAGGAAATCAAGATTTTTGTTCTACTTATGTTATTATCCAAGACAATGACAAAGTATGTGATATTATTAATACAGGTAGTGTTGCGCTTGCTGGTGACATCTACAATGAAGTAGGTGATATGGTCGAACAGGTAACTGTCAATGTAAATAACAACAATGCGATACCTTATATCACAGGTAGCAATGGTAATTTTGCCTTCCCTAATTTACCTATGTTTGGCAATTATACCGTAACGCCTAAGAAGGATTAAATCCATTGAATGGTATTTCTACTTTCGATCTTGTGATAATGAACAAGCATGTTTTAGGATTGGAATCTTTGGATACGCCATACAAATTGATTGCGGCTGACGTAAATAATGATGGCAATATTACAACCTTTGATGTAGTACAAACACGCCAATTGATCCTTTTCCTTATACAAGATTTCCCAACAAATACTTCATGGAGATTTGTGGATGCTAATTATAATTTCCCTAATCCAAGCAATCCTTTTGGTGCGGTATTCCCTGAAGCTATAGATTATAATAGTCTTACTACTGATGAATTAACGGCCAACTTTATTGCTGTCAAGATTGGTGATGTGAATTGCGATGCTGTGCCTAATGCTTTATTGGGTGACCAAGCTGAGGATAGAAATGCAACTACTTTGACAATGGCTATTGATGATATTGAAATGACTAAAGGGGATACTTACCTTGTAGATTTCAAAGCTAAGGATTTCAAAAACATCCTTGGATATCAATACACTTTAAACTTTGATACAGATGCTATCTCGTTTATGGGTGTTGAAGCTGGTGCTTTAGACATGAATGCAGGCAACCTTGGTTTGGCTATGATTGATGCGGGTATCATTACGACGTCTTGGAACAAAGCTCAAAAAGTAAGTGCCGATGATGATGCCATTCTCTTTAGTTTAGAATTTCATGCAGAAGCAGATGTAAACTTGAGTGAAGTATTAAGTACTAGTTCTCGTTATACCAAAGCAGAAGCTTACAATGATGATTTAGAAATCATGGATGTTAGTTTAACTTTCAATACCAATACAGGCTCTACTATTGCAACCAATACTTCTTTTGAGTTGTATCAGAATCGTCCAAACCCATTCAATAATAGTACAGTGATTGGCTTCAATTTGCCAGAAGCTGGTGAAGCTACATTAAATATCTATGATGTTTCGGGTAAGTTATTGAAAGTGTACCAAAGCGATTATACTCGCGGTTACAATGAAGTGGTGGTTAATAAAAATGAATTGTCAGCTACTGGCGTGTTATACTATCAGTTAGCTACAGCTAAACAAACCGCTACTAAAAAGATGATAATAGTTGAATAATTGATAATGCACTAGCAAAAAGTAGCAGGTAAAACTGCTTGTTACTTTTGCTATGCTTTTAATTATTTTCTAAGATAAAATACTCCCCAACTGTGTAAACTATACCATACCCCATATTTTGATTAAAATTGATTTTTTTATACTAATCCAATTTACAGTAGTTATTACAGAGGTTTTAAACCTCTGTATAGCTGCTTTTATAAAATTCTTCTAGGCATCTCACCTTTTTTGTGCCTTTCAAAATAGCAAAGCATTATTGATAAAAAAGAAAATAGCGTATTTTTTTTCCCTTAAGGAAATAATCTTCGCTCTAAAATTAACGGTTTTTGGGATGAAGCTCCCCGATGATTTCGGGTCGGAAGGGAGCTATTTTTTACCTTTTTTATAGCTCGTCATTTTTTTGATTTTTCACATTAGTAGTATTCAACTTTCTGACTTCTACTAATTTCAAGATACGGTTTTTGGGATGAAGCTCCCCGATGACTTCGGGTCGGAAGGGAGCTATTTTTTACCTTTTTTATAGCTCGTTATTTTTTTGATTTTTCACATTAGTAGTATTCAACTTTCTGACTTCTACTAATTTCAAGATACGGTTTTTGGGATGAAGCTCCCCGATGACTTCGGGTCGGAAGGGAGCTATTTTTTACCTTTTTTATAGCTCGTTATTTTTTTGATTTTTCACATTAGTAGTATTCAACTTTCTGACTTCTACTAATTTCAAGATACGGTTTTTGGGATGAAGCTCCCCGATGACTTCGGGTCGGAAGGGAGCTATTTTTTACCTTTTTTATAGCTCGTCATTTTTTTGATTTTTCACATTAGTAGTATTCAACTTTCTGACTTCTACTAATTTCAAGATACGGTTTTTGGGATGAAGCTCCCCGATGACTTCGGGTCGGAAGGGAGCTATTTTTTACCTTTTTTATAGCTCGTTATTTTTTTGATTTTTCACATTAGTAGTATTCAACTTTCTGACTTCTACTAATTTCAAGATACGGTTTTTGGGATGAAGCTCCCCGATGACTTCGGGTCGGAAGGGAGCTATTTTTTACCTTTTTTATAGCTCGTTATTTTTTTGATTTTTCACATTAGTAGTATTCAACTTTCTGACTTCTACTAATTTCAAGATACGGTTTTTGGGATGAAGCTCCCCGATGACTTCGGGTCGGAAGGGAGCTATTTTTTACCTTTTTTATAGCTCGTCATTTTTTTGATTTTTCACATTAGTAGTATTCAACTTTCTGACTTCTACTAATTTCAAGATACGGTTTTTGGGATGAAGCTCCCCGATGACTTCGGGTCGGAAGGGAGCTATTTTTTACCTTTTTTATAGCTCGTTATTTTTTTGATTTTTCACATTAGTAGTATTCAACTTTCTGACTTCTACTAATTTCAAGATACGGTTTTTGGGATGAAGCTCCCCGATGACTTCGGGTCGGAAGGGAGCTATTTTTTACCTTTTTTATAGCTCGTTATTTTTTTGATTTTTCACATTAGTAGTATTCAACTTTCTGACTTCTACTAATTTCAAGATACGGTTTTTGGGATGAAGCTCCCCGATGACTTCGGGTTGGAAGGGAGCTATTTTTTACCTTTTTTATAGCTCGTTATTTTTTTGATTTTTCACATTAGTAGTATTCAACTTTCTGACTTCTACTAATTTCAAGATACGGTTTTTGGGATGAAGCTCCCCGATGATTTCGGGTCGGAAGGGAGCTATTTTTTACCTTTTTTATAGCTCGTTATTTTTTTGATTTTTCACATTAGTAGTATTCAACTTTCTGACTTCTACTAATTTCAAGATACGGTTTTTGGGATGAAGCTCCCCGATGATTTCGGGTCGGAAGGGAGCTATTTTTTACCTTTTTTATAGCTCGTTATTTTTTTGATTTTTCACATTAGTAGTATTCAACTTTCTGACTTCTACTAATTTCAAGATACGGTTTTTGGGATGAAGCTCCCCGATGACTTCGGGTCGGAAGGGAGCTATTTTTTACCTTTTTTATAGCTCGTTATTTTTTTGATTTTTCACATTAGTAGTATTCAACTTTCTGACTTCTACTAATTTCAAGATACGGTTTTTGGGATGAAGCTCCCCGATGACTTCGGGTCGGAAGGGAGCTATTTTTTACCTTTTTTATAGCTCGTTATTTTTTTTGATTTTTCACATTAGTAGTATTCAACTTTCTGACTTCTACTAATTTCAAGATACGGTTTTTGGGATGAAGCTCCCCGATGACTTCGGGTCGGAAGGGAGCTATTTTTTACCTTTTTTATAGCTCGTTATTTTTTTTGATTTTTCACATTAGTAGTATTCAACTTTCTGACTTCTACTAATTTCAAGATACGGTTTTTGGGATGAAGCTCCCCGATGATTTCGGGTCGGAAGGGAGCTACTTTTTACCTCAAAAAAAAAGCGTTCCGATGTATATCGAAACGCTTTTGTATATTATAAGATAAATTTAATTATTTACCGCCGTCTAGTATATCTTGCAATTTCCCCAATTCTTTCCACTTACCTGATGCTGCTAGAGCAGATTGCTTAGGCCAGCTTTTTGGATTATGCATTTGATAACGTGGTCCTGCTTTATCTAAAACTTTCTGAATAAAACTTACTTTTGTTTCTGATAAAACTTTGAAAGTATGAACACCCGCATCATTCAACAATCCCGCTATTTTGGGACCAATGCCTTCAATCTTAGTAAGATCATCTTTCTTAGATTTACCAGATGATTTTCCTTTAGTCGTTCCTTTCTTCTTGAAGATTCCTAATTTAGAATTCTCTTTAGCTTCTTTATCAGTAAGTTCTCTTCTCTCTACAATTGTGGCATCCTTCACATTACGTGTTTCACCTATAACTTGCTTAGAAACTTCTATAGTACCAAGGTTCTGCATCATTTGCTCAAGGGTAGAAAAGTCAATAGATTTAACAACTTCTACTTCTTTGATAATCTCAACAGGTACTTCTTTGATGATTTCAATTTCCTTAATCACCTCTTTTGGTTTAGCAGAAAGTTCCTTCTTCAAATTTTTGATATCCTTATTTAGACCATCGCATTTATCTTGAAGACCAGAACATTTACCTTCTAGTTTTTCACACTTACTTTTCCAACTCTTATATTCTTTTTCAGATACAACTTCTACTTCTCTTACCAAAGTTATTTCCTTAATAGCTTCTATAGGCACTTCTTTCACTACCTCTACTTCTCTGATGACCTCTACTGGTACCTGTACAGGTACTTCCTTGATCACCTCTACTTCCTTGATCACCTCTACTTCCTTAATCACTTCTACAAGTACTTCCTTGACCACCTCTACTTCCTTGATCACCTCTACTGGTACTTCTACCATTACTTCTTTGATCACTTGAACTTCCTTGATCACCTCTACTTCCTTGATCACCTCTACTGGTACTTCCTTGATCACCTCTACTTCCTTGATTACCTCTACTGGTACTTCTACCATTACTTCCTTCACCACATCTACTTCCTTAATGACCTCTACTTCTTTGATGACCTCTACCGGTACCTCCTTAATCACTTCTACTGTCTTAATCACTTCTACTGTCTTTACGACTTCTACAGGTACTTCTTTGATGACTTCTACTGTCTTGATTTTCTCAACAGTATTCTTTGATTTAACTATTTTATCTTTCTTAAGTTTTACTGTTTTGATAGTTGGCTTAGAAGCTACTTTTACAATCTTTTCCTTAATAACATTGACCGGTTTTATCTTTTCGATTGTATTAGTAGTTTTCACTACTTTTTCTTTTTTTAATTCTACTTTCTTAATAGTAGGCTTCCCTTTAACTTTAACAATCTTTTGTTTAACAACGTTGACAGGCTTCGTTTTAAAAATCGTTTTAGTTGTTACGACTGGCTTATCTTTCTTTACTTCTACTTTCTTAATGTTTGTTTTTCCTGCTACCTTAACAGCTACTTCTTTTTGAACTTTTACTGTTTTAACATCTTGTTTTCTAAATGAAGGGCTTTCTTTTAAAACACATTCATAGGCAGCCTTAGCTTTTTCAGCTGAGATTTTAGCACTTTTGCTAATCTTGCTTATTAATTT
>CANNZV010005423.1:0-27365 GCA_947561585.1 Caprella mutica
AATCATATCGAATTACACCTAATAACATCGAATTACACCTAATAACATCGAATTACACCTACCTAATCATATCGAATTACACCTACCTAATCATATCGAATTACACCTAATCATATCGAATTATACCTAATCATATCGAATTACACCTACCTAATCATATCGAATTACACCTATCTAATCATATCGAATTACACCTACCTAATCATATCGAATTACACCTAATAACATCGAATTACACCTACCTAATCATATCGAATTACACCTAATCATATCGAATTATACCTAATCATATCGAATTACACCTACCTAATCATATCGAATTACACCTACCTAATCATATCGAATTACACCTACCTAATCATATCGAATTACACCTACCTAATCATATCGAATTACACCTAATAACATCGAATTACACCTACCTAATCATATCGAATAACACCTAATCATATCGAATTACACCTACCTAATCATATCGAATTACACCTAATCATATCGAATTATACCTAATCATATCGAATTACACCTACCTAATCATATCGAATTACACCTACCTAATCATATCGAATTACACCTACCTAATCATATCGAATTACACCGACCTAATCATATCGAATTACACCTAATAACATCGAATTACACCTAATAACATCGAATTACACCTACCTAATCATATCGAATTACACCTACCTAATCATATCGAATTACACCTAATCATATCGAATTATACCTAATCATATCGAATTACACCTACCTAATCATATCGAATTACACCTATCTAATCATATCGAATTACACCTACCTAATCATATCGAATTACACCTAATAACATCGAATTACACCTACCTAATCATATCGAATTACACCTAATCATATCGAATTATACCTAATCATATCGAATTACACCTACCTAATCATATCGAATTACACCTACCTAATCATATCGAATTACACCTACCTAATCATATCGAATTACACCTACCTAATCATATCGAATTACACCTAATAACATCGAATTACACCTACCTAATCATATCGAATAACACCTAATCATATCGAATTACACCTACCTAATCATATCGAATAACACCTAATCATATCGAATTACACCTACTTAATCATATCGAATAACACCTAATCATATCGAATTACACCTAATAACATCAAATTACACCTACCTAATCATATCGAATTACACCTAATCATATCGAATTATACCTAATCATATCGAATTACACCTACCTAATCATATCGAATTACACCTACCTAATCATATCGAATTACACCTAATTAAATGAAGTGTACTCATTGTACTCAAAGTACGTAAGGTACAATTTACGTCATTGAGGACAAATTATCAAAGTCAATCTTCTCAAAGCGCGAATAAACCTGAAATAAAAAAAAAATCTTAAAAATAATGTAAAATAAAAAATGTAAAAACTTGTATTCAGTATACGGTACAAATTGAATGATTATAATATTTATATTTGTTGCGGCTCTCTGTACTTTTCAATGCGGCTCTAAATTCTCCATAATTTGGCCACCCCTGCCCGGGCCGGGGGCCGGGCGGGCTGAGTGAGTTGAAGTTGAGTCGCTAAGCTTAGTTTTGTTCTTCAGAGGTCCATGTTTATGATGTCAAGAATCTTCACGAAGAGGGTCCTGTTCAAGTCTGCTTCTGTGCATTCGATATACTCCATCTGAACGGCAGAACTCTCACCAACCTGCCCTTGAGAGAGAAAAAACTTTTTGAAAAGTGTTCTCAAGGAACAGAAAGGAAGGGTCATTCTTTCAAAATTCACTGAAGCTCACAATAAGTAATTTAAATGAGGAATTATTATGATTATTCTATCTCCATGTGCTTATTTGATTTTTTTTCTTTTATTGATACTGAAAATAAAGAATAATGATAATTTATGTAGATACTTGGCTGAGATTAAAAATAAAACAGCATGCAAAGATCTAGATTGCACCATTGAAAAACTAAGTTAATTTTAATATGTTCACCAAATTTAAAAATGATAAGAGAACGTTCAGTAATTAGAAATAATTTGTAGTTATGGGATTATAATAAATACTTGAATTTTTGCACAATTTCCACATATGATATGGCTATTTTCCAAGATCCATTTTTAAATCACTTTTCACACTTGAAATATATAAAGATGGCAAAGGATCTATCCATATCACTTAGAACCTTTACTCTCAAAGGATATTTAATTAGACTATTTGCACTTCAATCGTAGTCTTCTATTGTTAATAAAATTTGGTAACATTTTCTTTCTAGAACAAAAGCATGACTCTTTCATTATTAAAAGCATGACTCTTCCATTATCATTATTAAACGCATACTCTTTTCAGATCAGATGTGATAGAGGCTCTAAATGATGCCATAGACAGGAGGGAAGAGGGGCTGGTGATCAAAGACCCAGACTCTGTTTATAAACCAGCTGCTAGAACTGCTGGATGGATTAAAGTGAAACCATGTGGAGTAGCTAGTGAATGATTAAAGGCTGAAACTTAATCTCCACATTGAAAATGTGAATATACTTATTCGGTAACAAAAACAGAATGATGATATTCGATTTAAAGTCTTATTATATGGAATGATTATCTTAGCGGTTAAAAAATCATGTTCCGTGTGTTGCTAGCTATGTTTAATTTTCACTACAATTTGAAAACATAAAACTCTAGGAAGTAGCTAGCTAGTTTGTAATTATTTATTTGACATGTTTTATATAATCTTAAAAAGTTGTAAGTTTCAATTCAATTTAATTTCAAAATGAGCCATGACATGAATATCTACCTTAAACTTGAGTTTATTTTTATCCCTCACTCTGTTTGACCTCGCTCAGAACCAAATAACTGACTATAAATAACTTAGATCGTATCCTCTAGTTGATATTTTATTTCAGGTTCCAGATATGGATCTTCTGATCATTGGTGGTTTTTATGGCAGAGGAAGTCAGCATGGAGTTGTGTCTCACTTTCTACTTGGGGCTGCTGATTCAGAATCTATCACAGACGGTAATTTTATATAGCTATTCATTTAGCTACCTTGTTTTCAAGAAGGTTATTTAACTCAACCTTGAAGTAATTTCTCCTTCTGATTAGTATTTTCTATTCTGATTCCTAGAACATACCTTCAACTGTGAATTTAAATAACCCTCTCGACAGTATGAAAATCCCGATGAGTATAATTTTTTCAATCAAATTTTAACTTTTCATTTAACAGCTGATTTATAAAATTGACATTAGTTCGTTGCTGCAACAGTGTTTATATTTTACTAATGTGTTTCAGGTAACAGGATCACCAAAGTAGTTTCAGTTTGTCGCGTTGGCTCTGGTTACACATCAGAACAACTTTCCGATCTTGGTAACAAGTTGTCCGGGTGTACCGTAAGAAAAAGACCTGATAATGTTGTCGAGTGCCTCAAAGATAAACCAGCTGTTTGGTATGATCCCAGCAAGAGTGTTGTAATTCAGGTGCCGTACTTTAGCTATTCCTTATAGTCATATTTTCTTCATTTCAATGTGAATATCTATGTTAATTTATTGTTTTTATGACAGGTTCGAGCTGCTGAGGTTTCCAACACTAAAAGTTATGGTGCAAAGTACACTCTTCGTTTCCCGAGAGTCGAGATGATCAGAGATGATAAAAGCTGGCAAGACATCATGACTACAGACGAATTGCACAAATTAAGAGAAGAAGGGGGAGGTAAATTAGCTCTGAACCATTACCAATCTGAAGAAGATAGGTCCCTTGGACCTTCACCCAAGAAAGGGGCTGGTGCTAGGTATTTCTCCTCTATTACCGGACTAGCGAGTCACAACAAACCTGCGTATTTGTCTGGATTAAAACAAACCGACTCGTTCTTGAAGGGGAAACAGATTTGTGTTCTGGAAAGTGGAGGCTCTATGAATAAGCAAGAACTGGAGAAAATGGTGGCCAGTTGTGGAGGGTCTTTGATTCAAAATCCTAATGAGAAAACCTATTGTATATTGACTAACGAACTAACAATCAGGGGTAACAATTATCGCAATAAGTTTAACATCATCAAACCAGATTGGTTCCTTACCTGCAACAGAAAGAGAAAACTTTTACCCTGGGGACCATTGGATGTCGTTCTTCTTCTCCCTGACGAAGTTTCCAAGTGTGATGCAGACTATGACCAGTTTGGCGACAGTTATACCGAAACGGTCGATCAAGAGGATCTCAAACGTATATTAGACCAAATAGAATACGTCGACCATTCATCTGACGACATTAAAAACCTAAGGACTGATTTGTCAGAGTTTGATGAACCGTATAACTTGTTCAGTAGAATCGTTGCTGTTGTTGTACATGAAACAGGTGAGCCTCTTGAAAACAGTTTGGCTGAACAGGAGATTCTGTTGTACGGTGGTAAGGTAGTGCACAGCTTTTCAGACGAGGTGACTCACGTCATTGATGATTCTAACGGAAAGAGTCGTAACGGTAATTACGCAGATAAAGTTCAGATTGTGACGTCAAAATGGATAGATGATATCATTGTAAATAAATAGAGAAGTATACCAAGTACAATATTGGAACATCAGAAGATACTCTGAGTGACGTCACACAAAGTATTTTCCTTTTGTTTTTAAATAAAAAAATGTGCTATTATTTAGTGAAATGTGCATTTTCATGGAAATTAACTTACATAAAATTGTTTTTATCACGTTTTACACTCTATTCACTTACAGCATTCAACTAATAATACTTATAATATTTGAGAGTACTCTGATGCGACGCCATTTGTTTACATCGTTTCTGAAGTATGGATCAAGTTCACCGTCAATTAATTCGAAACTTAGTATACTTCTCCATTTATTTACTATGGATGATACGGTCGGTAGAAATTAATCCATCAACAAAAAGACACCGTTATTCTGTTACCCTAACCATTTTTCTAGTTGATAACTAGTTAATTTATTGTTTCTCACAATATCCTCACAAGTTCAATATTATGCTAATTTTAAGGAAAATATTTTTGATCTCGTTTATTATGCGGAGAATATTTTTTAATTCAGTCAATTAATATAAATCATAAATAGCTGTGTGGCCTTTATATGTTATTCTTTTATTGTAGTGTTATTTTTTCATATTTTATATAGTTTGTAGCTAACTAGTAAATTTTTTGAAAAAGATGAAATAGGTAACTAACTAAATATCGCGAATTAGAAGGTTTTAGAAGTATTCACTTCATTTTTTAATTTTATATTATAGTTCACTCATGAAGCACGTAGTTAAAGCAAATTTATTGAAAACTTATTTTCTATAAATGGTGTTTATCAAATGTCTTATATTATATACAATTATTATACTTATCGAATTATTTTCCTTAATGTTTTATATATTACGTCAATTAGCTACGGTGAAAATTTATATACATGTATAATCTATATATAACAATAAATAATAACATTTATTGAAAAAAAAGGATATAAAATATGTTACATGATGAATAATAATAATAACACAATAGTTATACATATTTTACTAAATTTCTAATATATTAAACAAATAATGAATTTACTCTTTTTTTTCTAACCCATTTCAAAAGATTAAGTTTTTTGGGGTGTCCGGAAAACTGCCAGGCGGAAAACTGCCAGGCGGAAAACTGCCTTAGCGGAAAACTGCCAGGCGGAAATCTGCCAGGCGGAAAACTGACAGTCACCTACTGAATTTAATGACTTTAGTCAGTAATAACATTTTGATTTATAAAAAAACGACATTCGCTCTTAGTTAAAGGGAGTTATTGGAACATTCTTTTTTACTTAGTATACAAAACAAAAACATAATTTTTTTCATTAGAAAAATATATTAAATATATTAGTATATAAATATTACAGTAAAAATCAAATACATGATATAAATTAAAAATAAAACCATTCATAGAAAATACTAAAAGAAGAAAAAACAAAGAAATGATTATACATATTAGGGACAAAGTACAATTTCTTTGTTTGTAAAACTCATCTTTAAAATATCTTTTCATAACGGGTTTAGTGCCTAATTATTTCATTTTCGTTTATAATTTGATAATTGAAAAAGCCTTCAAGCTTAATATTGGCTTGTACCCATTATAAAACAAATTCGATCGATTTTTGTAGAATATTTAGAATTTGCAACACAACATCTATGGTAATCAAATTGATACTACCAACCTTATTCTCTGACAATTTCACTCGCTCGAATTGGATTGCATATAAATTAGTAATACTTTTACATATAAATGAAAATTGTAAAAATGAAGGTGTTGGTGCTATGGAGAATAAAATTGTAAATGTAATAAATATTGAACATACATATAAGTGATATAAAATTCTCTTAATTTATAATATACAAGAAATAAATTATAAATCATATAAACATATAAAATCCTATATAGATATATAAATATATAGGTACATGTTTTTAAAATGTACGTGATTTAACCAATAAGTTAAAAATGGTAATTAAATTTTTTTTGTGTGTACTTTATTTGGTATATTGTGTGTTTAGTAAAGTAGACTTGTTGAAATACTATTTTCTATTGAATAATAAATAATCCAATAATCTATTCACTTTAGTTATAACTGTAAAAAAATCAATGTCTCCTTAATCACTTGAAGAATGACTAACGATGTTTTTTATGAATTAAAATGTTCTTAGAATGTGTTTATCAAAAGTAAAAATAAATAAATTGCCAATAAGTGACTGGCAGTTTTCCGCCTGGCAGTTTTCCGCCTGGCAGTTTTCCGTGTACCGTTTTTTGGGCACTTTTATAAATTTTTGAAGCTAATAGAGTGAAAACGAATATGAATGTCTATACGTTTTACAAATACATAAACAATAAACTAATGATAACTCAGCATTACTCCCCTTCAGTTACGTATAATGTGGTTCTAGGTAAATTGCTCGAGAACAATTGCTCGAGTGAACAATTGCTCGAAAGAATAATTGCTCGAAAGACGATTGCTCGAAAAACAATTGCTCGAACGAACAATTGATCGAATGAACAATTGCTCGAATTATAAAATTGCTCGAATTATAAAATTGATCGAATTATAAAATTGCACTGTTTTCGATTTTATAAAAGTCAGTTATTCATGAAGTGGAGCTGCACCTAACAATGTTTGTTTCTTTTTAGTAATTGAACATTAATAATTCTATAAATGATTTTAATTATTACTTATTCTGCTTAATCTTTGTTTAGACTGTTTGTGTCTTCTCGTATGTAACATGTGAATGGGAATCATGTGGTGAATCACTACTATTCATGTTTTTTTTATCATAAAACCCGAAAATTTTGTAGATTAATTTATTACTAGCCTATCTGAATGTGGCACCTCAATAGGTGAAATAACTCAAAGTTATGGCAGAGTTTTAATAAATCTACAAATTTTTTGGGTTTTATGATCAAAAAACATAAATAGTAGTGATTCACCACATGATTCCAATTCACATGTTGCATACGAGATGACACAAACGGTCTAAAAAATGATTATGCAGAATAAGTAATAAATAAAATCATTTATAGAATGATTGATGATCAATTACTAAAATGGAAAACAAATTGTTAGGTGCAGCTCCACTTCATGAATAACTGACTTTTAAAAAATCGAAAACTGTGCAATTTTATTCATTTGAGCAATTTGAAAATTCGAGCAATTGTTCATTCGATCAATTGTTCGTTCGAGCAATTGTTTTTCGAGCAATTGTCTTTCGAGCAATTGTTCTTTCGAGCAATTGTTCATTCGAGCAATTGTTTTTCGAGCAATTGTTTTCGAGCAATTGTCTTTCGAGCAATTGTTTTCGAGCAATTTACCGGCTACCGTATAATGTTTATCACAGATTAGTTTTGTGTCACATAATTTCTCGTACATAACTCAGGGATGCCAGGGGATCACAAATTTGATTATGTTCAATTGTGCACATTAGGACATGCAAAACAACATATCTATAATTAAGCTTCACAGTAAGAACACAACACTATAAGATAGATGGTTCAGAAGGAACTTCTATATATACGTAGCTACCTAATTATATGAGAATTCAATAAAATTATACACTTTTATTAAATAATCCCTTACCTATAGCTTTATTTTAATAAATAAAATATAAATTAGACATGTGAACTATGGATTACTAACAGCAAAAACTGATATGAGTTACATGATACGTTTTTAGCGAAATCTTCTTGCAAATATATTGTATTTTTAAAATTCCTATCTTTCAATCACAAATTAATATCAGATTGGATACATTGATTTGAAAGCCACAGAGTACGACGGAACTCTCTTTCGAATTCATACCCAATTATAAGGCATACTTATCTATATTCTGTAATGAATACCGAATGAGTTCCATGACATTGACTCAGCATAATTAATTTGATCGCTAATCAAGAAAATATTTGACCATTTTCTACCTTCATATCCGTTTGAACGACCATAAAGTATAGACTATAGATATTCGAAGAGGTTTTCAACCTAGATCATTATGTCGCGAAAGTTGTATTTATTTATCCTTTGTTTCACTTATGTACACAATTACTGTGGAGGTGTCATAACGTCTAGAACCAGTAAGAAACTGACACATGGTGGTATATTGTCTACTCCTATATTGACTTTGAAGGTAAGTAAATAGAAAAAAATTCAGAATCTCTTCGCTTTTATGGTCCGAACTTTTTTGATTCACTTGTACGGTCTGAATTTTTTGTGATTTACTTTTAAGGTCCCAACTTTTTTTCGATAAATATTTTCATGAATTATTTAACATAGGTGATGTATGAAAACACTGAAAATTTGAACATTAAACTTTATAGGACATAGTAATGTGATATTTCTCAAAGATTGGCCTTTCAATTGAAATGAATGAAAAATTTAGATTTTCATTTCGTTATTAAATGTTTTATTGTACATTTACGGTTCAAAAATTTATTTTTATTTACTTTTACGGTCCGAACTTTTTTCTCAGACCGTAAAAGTTTAGAGATCCGAAATTCAATGCAATTCATATTAATTTGAATGTTTTTATTTTAGATGATATGTTCCAATTTATTAATTTTTTATTCCCCCTCACATGTGTTTTTTCCACTGAAGATGAAATCCAGTAGGTTGATCACTTGCTCAGCTCTCTGCTACCGGTACCAGGATTGCTGCTTCTACCAGATGGACCATGAGAACATTTGCTTCCTATTTTCCTGTTCCTTCACTACACAAACTCAAACTAATGGAGATATTCATGCTGTTGATGGTAAGTAAATTAAGTTTTAGAAGATTGAAATGTTGTAATTCTTTTATATGTCACACGAATGGGTATCATTTCTAAATTAATATTTTTTAATTCTAAAAAATCAAATATTTGTAGTGTAATTGATTCTTTTAAATGTATTTTTTTTAATGGAAACTATTGTCTTTTAACACCTAAAATTGACGTATTTTGAACGGTGACTTGAATCTTTTAGCTATTCAGTAAATACTGATTCATTCTTTCAGACTGAAAAATTGTGCGAAATTTATAGTAATTACGTAAAAAAAAATTGAGGTTAATTACAGTCGACTCTAATCATTTGTATATAAATTCAAATAAATTATGTGAATTGGTACAAAATAAAGTACATGTGCATTATCACAAACAACATTATCAATGAATTTATTTTCTATGTACAACATAAATTCGACAAACATTTAATCACATGCTTATATATTTCTCCCACAGCCGCGTTTGCTAAACGTGGTTACACCAAGTACAGCAATGACAAATACTACTATATAAAGAACACGACAACACACTGGACGAACTGTGTCACCAACATATGCACGAAGGTTAGTTGTTAGTTACGAATTATCGGTCTGTTTCTCATATTCAGTCATATAAGATTTTTTTTTATAAATTAACATTTTAACTTGTTATTATAATATTTAGTTCATAACATGTAAACGTAGGTATATTACATGTCGTTCAAAACATTTATCAGTAGTTAAAATACAGTGCTGGACAAAACTTTTTTTAACTCCGTTATATTTACACTCCTCCATGCATCAAATATTGCATTAGTTAGGTCATAAATGGAATTGCACTGTTTTCATTTCGTGAACAATTCTTACTAGATGGAAAAGATTCATACTCAATGGGAAATCCATATTATCAGAGGTTATTTAAACTCAACGTTTAAGGTTTTATCAGGTTTCAAGCTTTCTAATAGAAATATTTCTATTCATCATCAGGAGAAGGGTGAAAAACCCCATAGAGTTATGATATACACTAGAGAGAGGTAGTGTTGTAGCGATTGCAGGACGCTGAGAACGACGTGAAAAACCTTATTTTGTTTAAGTGCCATATCAATTCTATGGAAATTACGCCAGATTCTCAAAATAAGGAATTTGCCGTCCTGCAAGACTCGATATAATTTTGGCTACTGGCTCACCACTTGGAAAACCTGGACCTGACAAAGAATTTTATGACCAATAGTTGTATATGTTGGATACCATGTTTTTTAAGCTATCTATCTTATAATTTATTATTATCAATTAATCTATTATTTATTGAAATGAGGAACCAAAATTTGAAAACTTGTTACTACCTATAGCCCCCTTTTCACTTGCGTTTCTCAACGCCGCCTTTAAAAAAATGCTAACGGCAAAAAGTTTTGCTACAACGGATTTTAACGGAGCCCTTCACACTTGCGTTAGAAAAAATGCTGGTGAAAAGAAAGCGCTAATGTGAAGGGATCCGTTAAAATCAACTGTAGCTAAACATTTTGCCATGAGAAGTTTTTTAAAGGCGGCGTTGAGAAGGGGGCCTAATGCTACTGCTGACAACCAACAAATTTTTGATGACATTTTGTAAGTCGGGAGAGCACGCTGGCCAAGGCTAAATGTGGATTCTTCGTTCTCAGAGAACTTTGTACTACAACGAGCAGTGTGGATTGGAGCATTGTCTTGCTGATAAACCCATTTTTCTCCAAATATTTTTACTCCTCCATCTTGTTCACATATCCTGATGCATTCATTCTATCCTTGACCACCTGTAAGTTCATAGTTCCGTCTGATGACATCGCTCCTCCAACCATTACTCCCCCACCTTCACTAGCTGTGGTAGAAAACGACATTGGGATAATTTAGGATACCGCCAATAAATAATGAAGACCATTCCGATCGTCTAAGTTAAAAAAAATTCATCTGAGAACAAAACATTGCTCCATTCATTCTCCCACGTTTAGTACCTCTTCGCTTGTGAGAGCCGCCGAGGATCATTGTTGCGTTTGGACAGTCAAGGTTTCTGTTTTCTCTTCATTTTTTATTCCACTACTATTGAAAAATCTCTTAATTGTTCTTGGTGAAACGGTGCAGTCGTTTCAGCTTTAATTTTGAGCTAGATATATTTTTTTTTAGCTTTTAAGGTGCGCTCTACCCATTGCTGGGCTTTTGCTTTTTGGGTGACATCCAGGTTTTTCCTTGCCATAATATTATGGATTACTGCCTTCGTATAGACCTTCCAATTTTTCTACTATTGCACGAATCGTTAACTGTTGGTCCCAATAAGCAAGATTCTTTCCACACTCGGATTCTGTTAAATTTTTACCTTTACCCATTAGGAAAATAGGAATAAATGGTTTATATGTGGAATGTGTTATTTCCTGAAAAAATGAACAATCATAAGAACTTATAGATTTCAGTACAATTCACCAATGCTCTTAAAGTTATGTCCAGCCGTTTTTTTTTTGTTAAATTATACATAATTGTTATGTAGAGTTAACAAGTTCTCAATTTTATGGATTTTGTTTGTAAATGAAAAAAATGGTATCAGGCTGTTTTTCCGAAAATGAATTGGCCGAAACCAAATTCTCCGAAAATTAATTCGTCGAACCCTAATTCGCCGAGACGGATTCTCCGAATACGAATTTGCCGAAACCTATATTTGTCGAAAACGGATTCGCCGAAGTGAAGATTGGCCGAAAGACAAATTCACCGAAAGTCAAATTTACCGAAAGACTTATTTAAAACCAAATGTAGAAGTATACAAAAAGTTACAGAAAAGAAACAAAATCATAACCCTTAGTTAATTACACTAAAATTGATCCTTTAATTATTCTATCTCTAACTGTTAATTTTTGTACCACTAAATGATCCTTTGTCTTTGTTCTTATTTTAAAGACGTTCTAGCTTTATTCAGTCAGTATCAGTCAGTCAGTTTTGGGAGCATGTTACATTTCATTCATTTGAACGTTTGGCTTGTTTTTAGATTGTGTGTTACTATAACGTGTTTATTCAATTTTTTGTGACTAATCTATTTATAGTGCTTTTTTTTAATGCAGAAATGATATATATCACGGCGAGCTAAATGAAATACATGTAAACAACTTCGTGTGGTTACTTAACTAAAATTCTTTGTGTAAGTACTCCATATAAAGCACGAACGAGATTTTTATTTTGGATTCAGTTGTTAATAGTATTCTGTACAGAAAGTGTGTTGTGGCTGACATATTAATATTTATTACATTTATTGCGTTTAGAATATATAATCTTTAGTAATGGATAACATAATTATTAGTTTTGTTTAAAGCTTCGCAATATACCTCTGGCTTTAACGGTAGTGTCACTTGCATGAATAAATTTGTTTCAGTTGTAAACATTGATTTCTTTCTACCTTTTATTTTTAATGCCAATTAGCGGAACACAAATTTATATAGCAATAGCAATGTCATATTCATAAGAGAAATGTGTTTTTTTATGCATATGATACACGTATAATGATGAGAACTACAAAGTTTCACAGAATGTTCTTTTGAATACATTATATTTGATTTTCGACAAATTCGTCATTCGGAAAATTTGTCCTCCGGCAAATCCGTATTTCGGAAAATTGGTTTTCGGCAAATATGGGATTCGGCAAACACATATTCGGAAAATTCGTTTCGACGAATAAGTTTTCGGAAAATTTTGTTTCGGCCAATTCGTTTTAGGAAAATCAGCCTATACCCGTAAAAAATATGTATTTAATTGTATGAAATATCCCTTTATTAATCATAACGGAGTTCAACAGAAAGAAAAACATCCAATAAAAGCGTGTTTCTAAAGTTTTGTCTATTGTATATTGTTCAAAACATGTGTCAGGCCCATACTATACTAGCAGTTTCACCGCCGCGTTTCACTGCCATGTTTACGCGTCTTCAATTAATCACGGTTAAACGAATTTAAAGCAAATTTGCATACTCTACTAGCGCGTTGTCCTTCCATTCATTTGACTGTAATTAATTGAAGAAGTGGAAACAGGGCAGTGAAAACGCGGTGGGTAAACTGCTAGAGGCAGTGAAAACGCGAAGGTGAGACTCTTAGTATAGTATGGGCCACAGTAGGTAATAAGTTGTTCAAAACATGTTTACATCGTCCGTAAGGTAAAATATGTATTCATAACCTATATATTGACCACAGCATTTAGAATATTGTTAATAATTTCAGGAATTTCCATGGGGTACTTTGTTTATGCCCAAAACTGAGAACGATTGGGTTTGGCTGGAGATAGAAGTACTACCGGTAGTACCGGACAAGGATGTGTTCCTCGGCATCAAAACCAAGTTACCAAATGATCCTCTCTATTCTGATGGAACAGGTAATTATATAATGAATAATAATGAAAAGTCTATTATGGGCAATGGTGAAATTATCACGGAAGCTATATCGATATTTATTAAGCTGTGGGATTTATTTTGTCCGATTGTATCTAATTTTTTTAGTGTACCATACAATCTTTATGTACCTTTTCCTGTTCGATTTCATAATCTTGACAATTCTTTATCGCACTAGTGATTATATAACTCACTTAAATTTTAACATTGAAATTGTTTTTCTCAACGATGAAGAGTTATGAGGGATTGTTTTGGTTTGTGTCTCTACCGTTTTCAGAATTTGATCGAACTGGCAAACCGCAGATTGAGAGTGAAGAGACTAACGAAGAAATGGTTTGCGCAAAACTAACTTCACCATTGGGGTACAGACTGTGGTCCTACCATCCTACCAACAGTCAGTGCTCTTGTCTGTGCGAAGTTAGAATATGAAAACAACTGAATACATCTCAGCAGCATTATTAGGGATATCATAAAACGATTGTGGAATAGTTCCAGTTATTCTTGGGGCAAAAATGTTCTAAAATAGTTTCAACTTTGTCCTAATATTGTTACAATATTGCCCCAATATAGTTACAAAATTGTTCCAATATTGTTATAGCAACATTTTTTTCAATGATATTATATAAATATTTATCATAGTTCAATATAAATAGACTATACTTCAAATAAATAGAATGTTTCACGAAATGTAATGGGTACTATACTGAATTCTCTGCATCGGAATTGTACTATTCGAATATTATTGCACGTGAATATATAGAAAACTGAAAATAGAAAAGAGTGCATTAAAGCGCAATATAAATGATGATTATGTGTAATGATTAAAACGCAATAGTAATAATAATTAAGTGTAATAATTGAAGGGCATATTAATAATAATAATGTATAATAATTAAAACGCAATATTAATAATAATTAAGTATACTAATTAAAGCACAATATTAATAATATTTAGATATAGTAATTAAAGAACACTATTAATAATAATTAAAGCACAATATTAATAATAATAAAGTATAATATGTAATTAAAGTGTACCATAAATATTCCAATAAACAAACTAACCTACTAATCTTGAAAAAAGTCTATGAGGAAACGGGGGATGGAAAAGAAAATAAATATTCAAAGTGTATTTATAAATTGATACACTACAAGGTTCATTTTGACAAGGAATTTTTAGAATAAGATGTATGGCTCGACAGATCTTCTTCCGTCCGTGTCCAGACCCGTTCCTATTTCAAGAACCTGATAATATAGAGAAACAATATTGAAAAATACGAATAAGAAAAAATATAGAATCAAATCCAAATAAATAGAATATAAACGATTCTTTTAATGGAAAATTTATAAAGATAATTCAAATAATTATAAATCCAATCCTAATCTAATTTTAACTTTAATTTAATTCAAATTTAATTTAATTCAAATTTAATTTAATTCAAATTTAATTTAATTCAAATTTAATTTAATTCAAATTTAATATAATTCAAATTTAATGCAATTCAAATTTAATGCAATTCAAATTTAATGCAATTCAAATTTAATGCAATTCAAATTTAATGTAATTCAAATTTAATGTAATTCAAATTTAATATAATTCAAATTTAATATAATTTTAATTTAATATAATTCCAATTTAATATAATTCCAATTTAATATAATTCCAATTTAATATAATTCCAATTTAATATAATTCCAATTTAATATAATTCCAATTTAATATAATTCCATTTTAATATAATTCCATTTTAATATAATTTTAATTTAATATAATTTTAATTTAATATAATTTTAATTGTCTGATTATTATCAAAGCACAAATTTCAATTTAATTTCAATTCAAATATACTAACTTCAAGAGTTAAAATATTACTCCAAATCTTCGTTAAAAGATTTAGTAAACTTTAAACACAAAGGATTTAAGAGTTGTAAAAAGTTAATAAAATTGGAGAATGGAAAGTTTTATAAAAGGAAATATGGATGAATTTAAAGAGGAAAAATGAAAATATTCAGGTTAAATTTATAGGTTCACTGACAGAGTTTATGATAGGGTTTGCACCATAAATATTTAGATACCTATAATACTGAGGAGTTGGGACACCGCTTCATAGCATCGTGGTAGGTATACTAGCTCTCTTGTTCTGGTCTGCAGGAGCATCATGCACGGAAACAGTGTTCTCGTACTACATCACGGTGTTCGGTACATCCTCCCTTTGCTGTCTCCTTGGGAGAGGTTTTAGCAGCGAGACATAGGGTTAGGTCACGCTAAAGCACATCAATCTAGGTGTGGTGAAGCACATCACTTAGGCAGCAAGTTTTGATGTGAACACGATGATGGCTAAATTGGAACTGTCTGTATCATCTCTCTTATTCACGAGCTCAACTCTTTAACAGAAATATAAAGGTTTAAAACCAACGGGGAATGTGAAGATATCACTGGACGTAAATTTATGGTGCAAGGAAAAAAAAAGAATGAAGGCATACTCGTAAAGATGATAGTAGTAGAGTATATATAATTAATTCGTCCATATGAAATTCTCAACACTCCCCCAAAAACCGTTCGATTTGTTAATAAGAATATTAAAAAATCGAACAAACATATATACAAAATTTAGAATATATATAAATAATTTGATGAAGGTTAGTAAGAACATAGAGCAATAATTAAGGTTAGTAAACAAGATTAAATTTTATAGAACAATAAGTTATTAGAACAAATATATACAATATGTACATAACCGACGAATGGAAAATCTGAATAGTATTTTCCTCCATCAGTCTTTTATTTCTCTCAGCACATCTGGCAGCAGCTGCACGTGGTGCTCTTCTTTCTCAATGAACAAGAATATCACCAGGACTGTCCCCAAGGGAATCTGAAGATAAATCATTAGTATTAGTTTGATATTCACAGCACTTCAAATAAGGAATCAAACTGGTAACATGACGTCTAACAATTTCGCGAGTACGACCTTTCATTATTTTAGCTTCCGTAACTTCACCCAAGGAATTTATGACTGTATCCCTAACAATTCCCATTGGATAGTTTCCTGGCTTACATAGAGATTCTTTTAATAGTACTAGGTCACCCTTTTCAATAATTTGACTATTAACGGGTTGATAACGACCAGGTTTGTCAGATGCTTGATAAGATAGCATAGAAATAAATTCATCATTGTACAACTCTACCAGAAATTTATTACATTTGAGAGTTTTAAATCGCTATCTTTAATGAGAGAATTTATATTATCTAAGCTATAAGGAAGATCGTTCAAGTCATCATGCTCTGTTAACATAGGAATAACTGGAATGGATGGTATTTCTCTACCAAATATCAATGTCTCGGGCGTAATAGGTGTAGGAATGAACCCATCGCTATCGTTAGTTCGCAAAGCAGAACGAAATGCGATTGGTCGCTTATTTACCAAACTGTTAGTACGTTCGACGATGAATGAAAAATCATGAAAATTAAGGACATTATTTCTAATAGCTCCATACACTAATCGCTTAGTCATCTTAACACATGATTCCACTAATCCCCCCAAATCATTACATCCCTTCGGATACTGAGAAAATTTCACAGGACTGATACAATGATTGCACAAATAATCAGAAACATCAGGTCTTGAAAGAAAGTCAGATAATATACCTGTACCCTGAACAATAGATGAACCCAAGTCACTAGAGCAAAATTGAGGTACACCGTATTTAAATACATGGCATTGGAATGCTCGTAAAAACTCATAAGTGGAAAGATTCAAACATATTTGCAAATTAATTGCACGACTCCACAGACATGAGAAAATCAACAAATAAATCTTACAGGATGCATTGTTAATAATGACATTGAAGGGACCCAGGTGGTCAATAAACACATTTCTGAAAGGTACATTATTAACACTCAATCTGAATTCACGATAAGGAGATTGATTAATCTTATAAGTTCGGTTATTAAACCTTCGACACAGAGTACAAGATCTAAGATGCTTCTTAACAACAGAAAAACAGTTAACAATCCAATATTGTTTTCGCAGTTCTCTCAATGTGGCATAAACACCACAGTGAGCTAATTTAGTATGCATCTCAAGAATAATCAATTTAGCTATACTACTAGTCTTAGACAGCAAAATGGGATAGTTATCCCTAGAATTTTCATACCATCTCTGCATTTTAGTTCTGACTCTAAGTATTCCAAATTCATCTCTAAAAATATTAAGCTGGCTAATCAAGAGAGGAATAGACTTCAAAGTCTTATTTTTACGATCAAAATAATCAACAATTTCAGGAAAGTTTAATTTCTGATCCTCCATGATAGCAAAACGATAGGAAGAATCTTTTATGGAATCATGAGAGAGAAAACTATAATCTTTTTCAGGATATTTGCACTTCAGCTTAGCTTTCAATAAGTTAATAAACTTCAAAACATTACTGTAAACATTAACTACCCTAGTGAAACTTGAGTACTTATCAGAGTCTATCATTGGCGTGAAACATCTAGTCACAAGACTGCATGATGTTTCCCGATTAGGTGTCAAATAGTCAGTGGTGACATCCCTCTCAATATCAGCTGAGGTAAGAATATTAGGAACAACAAACATAGGAAAATCTCCATTAGATAAATTTCTCAACTCTTCTCTACTGATTCCAGTTAGGTAATTAGATTTAACAAACTGTTTACTGGAAATGGGTCGAGTAATAACATCTGCTGGATTTCGTGTTCCAGAGATATAACCAAATTCAATGGGTTTAATTTCACAAAGTTTAGTTATTTTCTCTAATCTGTTCAAGATAAATACACTTACTTTGTTCATCTTTTCAGTCTTGCTAGAGAAATTTTGTACCCAATTTAAACATACTAAGCTATCTGAAAACAATTTAATTAGCTTTATATTAATGGGTACAACACATGTTTCTGAACAAAGTTCATGGTACAATTCACATGCCGTCTCAACACCAAACAAAATTCCGTGTAACTCAAGCTTAGGAATGGATTTTGTATTCAATTTAGAGCCTACCAGTTTATTTCTCCCAGTGATGAAACTATATTTTCCATCATTTGGGTCAAATAAGTATGCAACAACTCCAATCATCACCTTAGAACTATCAGTGAAAATATGCAACTCATATTCAGAGTTTATGTTTCCAATGAAACGTGGAATAGCAACTGGAAGAGAGGAATTTAATTGAATACAAATGTTGTGCCACGTTTTGAGATCAACTGGTGATAATTTATCATCCCACTTCAATATCTGATTAGTTTGCAAATGATTCATAAATATCTTTGCTCTATTTAATAATGGACCGTTTATATAGAAAAAATCAAAATTAGAGGCTATTGAACTCAAAACCTGACGCTTAGTAGTAGCATTAGCGTTTAATTCTAACCTTTCAGTAGATAATGAATCCTCTTCTACATTCCATAGCATGCCCAGTAGCTTATTCGAAATAGTCTTTTCAACACTATCAGACTGGATTAAATCTCTCAAAGCAGAGTCATTTGATGCGAATTGTTGGAGTTCAATCTTATAGGGCTTAAAAATATTACCCAATTCTTCAAATGCCCATTGTAACTCTTCTGTACTACTGGCACCTATGGCTCCATTGTCCATATATAGCATGTTAAACATAGATTTCTTTAATTGCTTCAATTCAATCGAATCATTCGATGTATCTAATATCAGAATATAATAAAGAGATAACATCAGTATAGCAGGTGAACATCTAAGTCCAAACATCAGTCTATTCATAACGTAACCAACCATAGAGTCATCACCATTTAACACATCATTTCCCCATAGAACACATAATCTCTCTGAATCTTTAGGATAAAGTTCAATGGCTAAGAAAGCTTTAACAATGTCATAGGTTAACAGTTTTCTATCAAATCTCATAGAAATTAATGCAGTGGACAGTTTTCTATTTAGAGGGGGACCAGGATAAATAGCAGTATTATGACTGACAGACAAGGGTAGAGATTTATCACATATATTAGATAAATAAACTACTCTACATTTGGTAGTATCTCTACTTAATTTAAATACAGGCATATGGCCAAGGAAACTACAGTTAGGGTGATCATCTAGAAATATAGGCAAATCATCAATTTTACTTATTATTCCCATTTCCAATTGTTCAGAGAACACATCATCCACCATCTTTAATCTGTCCTTATCTTTACTCAATTTCTTTAGATTTCCCTCTAGAATCTTTTTAGCTAAGTGAAAATTAGTAGGGAGTTTCTCTGAAACAGTTTTATCCCACATTAATGGCATTATAAGACGTCCGTCTGGAGCTCTACTAACATTATCTAATGTTTCAGCCACTAATGTATCATTCATTTCGTAATTATATTTAGAAGGGTCAGATTGGTCACAATTCAACAAGGTGATACATTTGTCATTAAGAATTTCATCGGAAGATGATACAATAATATTTTCTGTAGCCTTTTTAATCTCAGACATTATTAAATTGCCGTTTTCATCAGTGATAGAAAAATCAACTCCTACTGCATTTACATGTATACATTCAGTATCAATATCACAAATAGAACTACTTATACATGGTTTCAAATCATTTACTTCTTTAGTACAATGGCTAGGTAGCAAATGTAAATTACTCTCAATGTTAGATAATTTACCAAACAGCAACAAGCCTATTGAGGTATTAGAGTATATACCATCATTACCATAAGTAACGTTCTGTTCAGGTAGACAATGGAATGCATCTGCACCTAATATCATCTCAATATTACAAATATTATCACTTAGAACCAATTGTTCATCAGCTAATTTGTAGCCTTTATTTTGGAAGGATTTAGCTAACATTTGCAACCCAGGTACAGATAGACTAGTAGAAATCTCATTAACGCAAATTGCCTCAATAATGTGTTTCACCCCATTCAAATATAATACAACTTCTACAATATATGTATCGTAATTGATAGCACTATTGAAGCCATTTAATACGATATGTACTTTCTCCAATACTTTGAATTTATGCTTCATGGCAACATTCTTATGAATGAATGAGGTCTGTGCACCGCTATCTTTTAATACTCTAATCGTTTCATGATTATCAAGACTAGTAGTAAAAGTAGGCAATAAGCGGGAGGTTGAAGTACGTGAAGTTATAACTTCCAAATTAACAACAATAGACCTATTTTCTATAGAGTTTCTTGTACTGTTAGAGTTTCTGGCAAGACAAAGAAATGAGAAATGTGAACCATTACAGTTAATGCAGTTCTTAAAGAATCTATATTTACATTCTGTACTTTTATGAGTGTTAGTCGCACACTTGACACAGTATTTTAGATTATTCAATTTATCTACTTTATCTTTAGGAGAAGGAAATCTTTCACATTTGTGAATAGGAGAGTTAGCAGTATTATCAGGGCAGAGGACACAATTACGAAATTTCTTATTCGAGTTACGAGGAGTGCTTACCGTAGACTTCCGAGGCTCATACTGTACATTGGCTGCATATCCATGAAGATATTCCTTTGGTCCTCTATCTTTTAGTACTTTGTACCTGTCAATAGCATCAAAAATATTCTCCTCAATCTGTGACAATGATGGATTATTAGAGTTAGTAATATGAATGAATTGTTTTTTAATATCATCGTGCATTGCACGCCAGAAGAAGAATTGTAGAATAGTTTGATTGTCAATTTGCAATGCTCCTAATGAATGAGTAATGGTTCTCATTTCACTGACAAATGAATATGGGTCACCGCCCTCTAACAATTTAATTTTAGACAATCTTTCAATAATATCGAATTTTTGAGTAAGAGGAGAGGAGAAAGCTTTTATAAGCAATGCTTTTGCTTCAGAATAGGATTGTTGAGATCCTTGTAATGATTTTACTAGTGTCAAAGGTTCGTTTTTAAGCTGTTTTGAAAGCAGTACAAATTTTTCAAACTCGGTTAATTGGTAATTATCAATGATACTCTCAAAACTTTCTATAAAATGTTCTAAGCTCTCGCCCTGCAATCTACCGTATTCAGGTAAAGGTACCTGCGGTAATTTCATTTGAGTACTGAAATTTAAGGGATTGACTAAATTATGGTTATGGGTAGAATTCAAGGGTAAATTTGAGTTATGATAATTTAAATGATAATTCATTGAATCTACATTATAAGATAGGAAAGTAGGTGGATTAAGTGGAACAGAAGGTGGATTAAGTGGAACAGAAGGTGGATTAAGTGGAACAGAAGGTGGATTAATTGTAAAAGAAGGTGGGTTAACCGGTAAAGAAGGTAGTTCTTCAAATGGACCATATGGCTCTGAATTAATTAACTCACGAGCATTCTTAGATTTTACACTGTTAGTAGAAAGGTAGTTCTTTTGAGAAGAGAGTTTTCTAATAGATTTATAAATGTCACATTTATATTTTTCACAGAGTTCAATCTCATTTCCACGTAATACAGAATTAGTCTCATGGTAATATAAACCATTGTGAATTTTTTCATTAAGTTCATTTAACGAATCTTTCAGAGATTCAAATGTATCAATTTGCTCATCACATTCAGCAATAGAAAATTTAGATAAGTTAGATTCTACTTTATTAATATTGCGTGTGCAAGATGATCTAAGGTAAAATCTACGTTCTTTGAGATTTTTGAACTCTGTTAACGTTATATGGGACTCCACACTATTTATTTTAGTAGGTGACACTACACCCAAGGAATCAATTGAATCGTCATCCATTCTGAATATAGAAATTTATACACATAGAATCAAAAGTCAAGGAATATCAGAAAATATCAAAATAGGAGATATAATTATTCAATATACATATAGAAGAAAGGAAACAGAAAATTATGGGAGGAGAACCAGCACCGATCAGCGAATCAGCAGCAGACCTAGAACATCAGTATCGAACACTGTTTGGGCGCCATCTTGAAAAAAGTCTATGAGGAAACGGGGGATGGAAAAGAAAATAAATATTCAAAGTGTATTTATAAATTGATACACTACAAGGTTCATTTTGACAAGGAATTTTTAGAATAAGATGTATGGCTCGACAGATCTTCTTCCGTCCGTGTCCAGACCCGTTCCTATTTCAAGAACCCGATAATATAGAGAAACAATATTGAAAAATACGAATAAGAAAAAATATAGAATCAAATCCAAATCAATAGAATATAAACGATTCTTTAAATGGAAAATTCATAAAGATAATTCAAATAATTATAAATCCAATCCTAATCTAATTTTAACTTTAATTTAATTCAAATTTAATATAATTCAAATTTAATATAATTCAAATTTAATATAATTCAAATTTAATATAATTCCAATTTAATACAATTCCAATTTAATACAATTCCAATTTAATATAATTTCAATTTAATATAATTTCAATTTAATATAATTCCAATTTAATATAATTCCAATTTAATATAATTTCAATTTAATATAATTTCAATTTAATATAATTTCAATTTAATATAATTTCAATTTAATATAATTTTAATAGGTATAATTTTAATTGTCTGATTATTATCAAAGCACAAATTTCAATTTAATTTCAATTCAAATATACTAACTTCAAGAGTTAAAATATTACTCCAAATCTTCGTTAAAAGATTTAGTAAACTTTAAACACAAAGGATTTAAGAGTTGTAAAAAGTTAATAAAATTGGAGAATGGAAAGTTTTATAAAAGGAAATATGGATGAATTTAAAGAGGAAAAATGAAAATATTCAGGTTAAATTTATAGGTTCACTGAGAGAGTTTATGATAGGGTTTGCACCATAAATATTTAGATACTTATAATACTGAGGAGTTGGGACACCGCTTCATAGCATCGTGGTAGATATACTAGCTCTCTTGTTCTGGTCTGCAGGAGCATCATGCACGGAAACAGTGTTCTCGTACTACATCACGGTGTTCGGTACATCCTCCCTTTGCTGTCTCCTTGGGAGAGGTTTTAGCAGCGAGACATAGGGTTAGGTCACGCTAAAGCACATCAATCTAGGTGTGGTGAAGCACATCACTTAGGCAGCAAGTTTTGATGTGAACACGATGATGGCTAAATTGGAACTGTCTGTATCATCTCTCTTATTCACGAGCTCAACTCTTTAAGAGAAATATAAAGGTTTAAAACCAACGGGGAATGTGAAGATATCACTGGACGTAAATTTATGGTGCAAGGAAAAAAAAAAGAATGAAGGCATACTCGTAAAGATGATAGTAGTAGAGTATATACAATTAATTCGTCCATATGAAATTCTCAACAACTAATGAAGTAAAAGTTATAATCTCCATTCTTCATTTCATTTACCTGGCTATAATATTATTACTATAACACATCAAAATTAATTGTTTTTTATCATACATTTGAAATCAGAGAGTGCCTTTAAATATCAGTAATAATTAACAAAGTATATTGACTAATAGTAAAGGTCTACTGTCATATCAGTAGACAGTATCGAAGTTGACTATCAATAACATTATAGATTTCTCTCTATATAAAATCACTAATATTTTATTACCTTCGCAAATTGCAGGAGGTTATATTTTAGACGCCATTTATAAATTTATTTGTCATCTTGTTATTCGCTTTGCTTGGAATTTGATGGGACGATTGGTTAATGTCCAGAAACCAGTTTATTAGATTTTGGGAACAAACAGGTTGAAGGTCAAGATCATGGTCCTTTATAAGCAGTAGCGAAGGTATGCGCTCTATCAAAAGATAGTGAGTAAAAGGAAAAGAAAAATTACAAATAATATGCAACTAAGCTATAGGTTGTCAACGTTGGAATAATATGTCCAATATTTTTTCTTATTCACAGAATGGCCGGACAAGTTGAGACGTTGAAAAATTCTAATTAACGATATAAGAAAGGTTCCAGTACAATATAAGTTCATAGACGGACAAGCATATTACAAAATAATTAACTAGTCCAAGCACATACAATATATAGAATATATTCGTGTTAAACTAAATCCCTGGTCATTGGTAGATGTGCAGTGATCAAAATTAATGTTCTGCGCAGTGTCAGTTCTGCTCTAGATGGCATTTTTTCCGTAAATGTAATTTTTTATGACTTTTGGGTTGGTTGAGACTATTTATCCTATTCAGAAGCACCCACAAATGATATTCTTAAATGTTTTTACCGATAGAGTGCATGCACCAGGTTTTTCTCTTCAACAAAACAGTGCTTTTACATAATTTTATAGATTCGTTCTGAATAACTTTCTTATCTTATCTACCAAAATAAAACTAAATAGAAGCGCACCCCCCCCCCCCTCCCTCTTCCGATACGCATATATTAGTGTTTGAAATTTTCCTCTTGCCAAAAATTGTCAACGAAACGTCTTTCGATGAAATGTCCTGTCAACGAAATGTCCTGTCGACGAAATGTCCTGTCAACCAAAAAAATCCTGTCCTTGAAATGTCCTGTCGACGAAATGTCCTGTCAACAAAATGTCCTGTCAACGATATGTCCTGTCGACGAAATGACCTGTCAACGAAAAGACCTGTCAACGAAATGTCCTGTCAACGAAATGTCCTGTCAACGAAATGTCCTGTCAACGAAATATCCTGTCCTTGAAATGTCCTGTCAACGAAATATCCTGTCAACGAAATGTCCTGTCAATAAAATGTCCTGTCAACGAAATGTCCTGTCAACGAAATGTCCTGTAAACGAAATATCCTATCAACGAAATGTCCTGTCAACGAAATGTCCTGTCGACGAAATGTCCTGTTAACGAAATATCCTGTCCTTGAAATGTCCTGTCAACGAAATGTCCTGTCAACGAAATATCCTGTCGATGAAATGTCCTGTCAACGAAATGTTCTGTCAACGAAATGTCCTTTCAACGAAATTTCCTGTCAACGAAATGTCTGTCGACAAAATGTCCTGTCAACGAAATGTAATGTCAACGAAATGTCTTGTCAACAAAATGTCCTTTCAACGAAATTTCCTGTCAACGAAATGTCTGTCGACAAAATGTCCTGTCAACGAAATGTAATGTCAACGAAATGTCTTGTCAATGAAATGTCCTGTCATCGAAATGTCTGTCGACGAAATGTCCTGTCAACGAAATGTCTGTCAGCGAAATGTCCTGTCAACGAAATGTCCTGTCAACGAAATATCCTGACGATGAAATGTCCTGTCAACGAAATGTCCTGTCAACGAAATGTCTGTCGACAAAATGTCCTGTCAACGAAATGTCTGTCAGTGAAATGTCCTGTCAATGAAATGTCTTGTCAACGAAATATCCTGTGATGAAATGTTCTGTCAACGAACTGTCCTGTCAACAAAATGTCTGTCAACGAAATAACTTGTCAACGAAATGACCTGCCAACAAAATGTCCTGTCGACAATATGTTTTGTCGACGAAATGTCCTGTCGACGAAATGTCCTGTCGACGAAATGTCCTGTCGACGAAATGTCCCGTCGACGAAATGTCCTGTCGACGAAATGTCTGTCAATAAACCATCTGTCAACCATTAACATATATACGTCTATAATAATTGTCCCTAGTCTTTAGATTCTCCTAATACAAACCGAATTTAGGAAGTAAATTAAGTTTAAAATGTGGAACACTGAGATGATCATATTTTTCAGAAACCAATTCTGCAGCATTGGTCGAAAACGTGTTATAAGTACTCCTAAATATTAAAATAACCCCTATCGAGGAGTAAAAAATCTCAGCTAGAAAGATTTAAAAGCTAAAAATTAATAATTCAAACTAACTATTTTAAATATAGTTATGAATTTAAACTAAAACCTAATTAAACTATATATAACAATTACCAAAGCAATATTATTCAAAAAATTCTTGAATATAAAATCTGACTATGGTCTGTAAAAATGTTTGGAATTTATCATATAATTAGTCTATGCAATTAAAAATAGTAATATTTTGTTCCAATTCCGTCCGAATTGTTTGTAGGAAGATTTAGGACAAATTTTATTATTACCTTCTAAAAGGATTCATTTTTACCTTAATTTTTTATATTAAATATTTACTAACATATATTCAGCTTTCAGGGTTATTATAAACTTATTTTCTACTCGCATACTTAACAATTATAGGTTAAAGAAACAAACATTTTTATTAAGATATTTATAATCATATATATTCATTGGTAGAAAATAAAATTTATTTACAATCGGTACCGATATTTTTTCTTCTATCATCGAATGGAAATTTATTTACATTATAATAAACTATTTCTCAATGACTAGCTTTGAAGATAAGAGAATAGAATTGTTCTTTTTATCTATTTTCCTAGACATAATCTGACATCATCCATATCAATTTGATACGTTCAATTTCAGATCACCTGCAATATTTCACTAAATATATTGAAATATATATCAATTACCCTGCTTACAATTCCATATTGCAAACATATGGTTACCATATGGGTTAGTGGTTATAATGTGGTAATACGGTATAAATATGTGTAATACAGTTTAACTAGGTAAAAAAAAAACATTAATTGAATTTTACCATCATGAGAACACGTCAGTAGCACGTGGAACCATATTAAAAAGAGATTGTATACATGTGTAATTGACCACATCATATCCACATGACAATTACCTAACTTATAATAGGTGTTTGAAATATAAAATTTACCAAATTAAAAGTAATACATCAAATAACATACTTACAGCATATGTTAACCATACGTAATTTCATTTACAATATTTCTATGTAAAACCACGTGTAATACACATTGTATCCATTTTCAATCAGTATACAAGGTATGCAC
>CANNZV010005424.1:0-27339 GCA_947561585.1 Caprella mutica
GATAGTAATTAGGATTTTATATAGACGACTTTTTTATCGTCGATTATGATTACCGATTGTAAGCCGACGATTTATGGTTTTAGTTTTGTGGCTATAGGTTAAGCTATTCCTAATACTAATTATCGTCAGCGGAAGAGATGGTACCTACCATTCTGGCGACACTTGACAATTTTTAATATTATTTATTACTGCAGGTCATTCAGTAACAGTGTATCGATATTGCTTTATTTATTGAACTAGAAGATATAGAAACAAAACTTGTAAGTACAGTTAGCGAAAATCTATAGTAATTTAATTTTTTTAGTACATTCCTCTGGTATACCAGGTTCACGGTACACCATAAAAGTTTTAGAAAATCTCTCTGGTATACCAAGTACATGGTACTTCTTATATGTTTTAGTACATTCCTATGATATACCAAGTACACGGTATACAATAGAAGTTTAGTACATTCCTATGATATACCAAGTACACGGTATACAATAGAAGTTTAGTACATTCCTTTGATATACCAAGTACACGGTACACCATAAAAGTTTCTACTGGTTGCAAACTGGTTACTAGTCTAGCACTAGCACTAGTTCCGTCTGACTGGTTTCTCACTGACCGATATATAACATTGAATGGCATGCAGACATTTTGGACACTATTTCGTAACAGTTAAACCCACGCAAGTGCACGCCTCAGTGAATTCAAACTCTTGCTTTCGGGCAGTCAGGCTTTTCGTGATCGAAATTATATGATTTTCAAATATGAGGAAAGTGATTGAAGTGAGTTTGTGTGTTGGTTTTGACATTGTTATTTGTGTGTTGCTAATACAAGTGTGTTGGTTTTGACATTGTAATTTGTGTGTTGCTAATATAAGTGTGTTGGTTTTGACATTGTTATTTGTGTGTTGCTAATACAAGTGTGTTGGTTTTGACATTGTTATTTGTGTGTTGCTAATACAAGTGTGTTGGTTTTGACATTGTAATTTGTGTGTTGCTAATATAAGTGTGTTGGTTTTGACATTGTTATTTGTGTGTTGCTAATACAAGTGTGTTGGTTTTGACATTGTTATTTGTGTGTTGCTAATATAAGTGTGTTGGTTTTGACATTGTAATTTGTGTGTTGCTAATATAAGTGTGTTGGTTTTGACATTGTAATTTGTGTGTTGCTAATATAAGTGTGTTGGTTTTGACATTGTAATTTGTGTTCGAATCATGTTCTTAGATTGTGTTTATCGTATTTTTCCGGTCAGTCTGTCTATTATTGTTTTTATGTATGAATTGATCTAATAATCATATTTTTATTGAAATAAAAATTGAGAGAAATTAAAAGTGTTTGATTTAAGATTGAAAATTAGAAAACATTTAAATAAGCACTATAGTATTAATACAGTAGAACTCATCTATAATGAAATCCTCTATAGTGAATGTAGTGTCCTGAGTAAGGAAGTAGCCTCTATAGTGAACAAATTTTCTTTAGTCTGGAATAAATGGCCAACAGTTTTCTGAAACTGTTGGTCATTTCATGGCAGACTAAAGAAAATTATTGTTCACTATAGAGGCTACTTCCTTACTCAGGACGCTACATTCACTATACAGGATTTCATTATAGAGGAGTTCTACTGTATTAATATATAAACATATATAGTCAGATTACAACAGTTCCATTTCTTCATCTCGATATCATGTCTTGCCTGTTTTAATTAGAGTTACATTGCACCAAGTGAAGACATGCAAAGTTAGTAAAAACAACGAGTTGCTCGTTAATAATTTAATACCATTTAACCCTTTAACTGCAGCACTCATAAAACAACTTTTAAATTACAAATTTTCATTCTAACATTTCATTTCTATCTTAACTAAATCGTTTTAGGTACTAAAGAAATCTTGTTCAAAATCTTTGAACATATTGCCTACAAGCAACAATTCACATATATTGACTTTCTAGAGCAGCGTGACCCACCAGTGGGTCACGCCGAAGTTAACATGTTAGAGAGTAATTTGTCACCATTATTTTGTACATGAGCTCATCAGGTCAACACACTTAAATTCATATTTAGTCATATCTTCAACTGTGAAAATATTTGTTTGGCATAGGGTATGTTTCGAGTTATCGGACAGTTCCACATTTTCGGACAAGAAAGAAAAAAATTAGAATAATTATAAATTATAATGATGTAAATATATATCAATACATACTATATCTCACGTGCCCGAAAATGTGTAACTGTCCTGTAACTCGGAACTTACCCCACTTACAATATATGATAAGTTTGTAGATCTTTAATTACCGAAAATGAAATATTAAAGTTCTTCTCTAACTAGTCACAATTATCACAGTAATGTTCTTAACAATCATGACTGTTATCTGATAACAATATTAACAGTTACTGTTATATAATACTGTTGTAAAAGAGTATCGACAAATAACAAGATTAATGACTAAAGTTATCTAGTGTTCGTGTTCTTAATCTGAGTAATGATGAATAATAAAAATTGAGAAATGAGTGTACACAGTCACATGATTGGCCTGTAAGTCACGTGATTTAACTAAATAGTGAACTATATCGATTAGTAATTTCAATAATGACATATCTCTAAAATGTTCATATAGCTCATAATTTCAGCAACGACACATCTCTAAAATGTTCATATCGCTCATTAATTTCAATAATGACACATCTCTAAAATGTTCATATCGCTCATTAATTTCAATAATGACACATCTCTAAAATGTTCATATCGCTCATTAATTTCAATAATGACACATCTCTAAAATGTTCATATCGCTCATTAATTTCAATAATGACACATCTCTAAAATGTTCATATAGCTCATTAATTTCAATAATGACACATCTCTAAAATGTTCATATAGCTCATAATTTCAATAATGACACATCTCTAAAATGTTCATATCGCTCATTAATTTCAATAATGACACATCTCTAAAATGTTCATATCGCTCATTAATTTCAATAATGACACATCTCTAAAATGTTCATATCGCTCATTAATTTCAATAATGACACATCTCTAAAATGTTCATATAGCTCATAATTTCAATAATGACACATCTCTAAAATGTTCATATCGCTCATTAATTTCAATAATGACACATCTCTAAAATGTTCATATCGCTCATTAATTTCAATAATGACACATCTCTAAAATGTTCATATCGCTCATTAATTTCAATAACAACACATCTCAAAACATTATTTTTTCAGTGGGCCGATTTTTATATTAATCAACTATAGAAAAATCATAACATCCTGCATCAAGTTTAAATAAACTTTCTCATATAAAATAATAGTTAGTAGGTAAATGATAACGTTTGTTATTGCATTGTTATTTCTAAACAAGAGGATGTACGTTATTCAAAATTAACATTTTTAAAATCATGCCGTTATTGAAATTATTGAACAATTTATTATTCCCTCTCCATTTCTATCGAAATAAGTAGATGCATTGTAACATATAACATTGTAGCTACATAACATATTGTAACATTAGAGTAAATCAATAAATGAAAGCATTTCGATATCGATTAAGAAAACATTAGTCAATGTAACATCTCATTGCATTTTTTCTATCGGTTATTGCGAGGTAAATTAATTGAAAGTGTTATACACTCTATTAAATGAATTATAGTCATCAGTCTTGTTTATTATTAAGTACCACTTTCAGTTATCGGTCATTTACCACTTTTATTTATCGGTAATTTACCACTTTCAATTATCGGTCATTTACCACTTTTATTTATCGGTAATTTACCACTTTCAATTATCGGTCATTTACCACTTTTATTTATCGGTCATTTACCACTTTTATTTATCGGTAATTTACCACTTTTATTTATCGGTCATTTACCACTTTCATTTATCGGTCATTTACCATTCTTAATTATCGGTCATTTACCAGTTTTATAAATCGGTTATTTACCACTTTTATTTATCGGTCATTTACCACTTTTATTTATAGGTAATTTACCATTTTTAATTATCGGTCATTTACCAGTTTTATAAATCGGTTATTTACCACTTTTATTTATCGGTCATTTACCACTTTTATTTATCGGTAATTTACCACTTTTATTTATCGGTCATTTACCACTTTTATTTATCGGTCATTTACCACTTTTATTTATAGGTAATTTACCATTTTTAATTATCGGTCATTTACCAGTTTTATAAATCGGTTATTTACCACTTTTATTTATCGGTCATTTACCACTTTTATTTATCGGTAATTTACCACTTTTATTTATCGGTCATTTACCACTTTTATTTATCGGTCATTTACCATTCTTAATTATCGGTCATTTACCAGTTTTATAAATCGGTTATTTACCACTTTTATTTATCGGTCATTTACCACTTTTATTTATAGGTAATTTACCATTTTTAATTATCGGTCATTTACCAGTTTTATAAATCGGTTATTTACCACTTTTATTTATCGGTCATTTACCACTTTTATTTATCGGTAATTTACCACTTTTATTTATCGGTCATTTACCACTTTTATTTATCGGTCATTTACCATTCTTAATTATCGGTCATTTACCAGTTTTATAAATCGGTTATTTACCACTTTTATTTATCGGTCATTTACCACTTTTATTTATAGGTAATTTACCATTTTTAATTAACGGTCATTTACCAGTTTTATAAATCGGTTATTTACCACTTTTATTTATCGGTCATTTACCACTTTTATTTATCGGTAATTTACCACTTTTATTTATCGGTCATTTACCACTTTTATTTATCGGTCATTTACCATTCTTAATTATCGGTCATTTACCAGTTTTATAAATCGGTAATTTACCACTTTTATTTATCAGTCATTTACCACTTTTATTTATCGGTCATTTACCATTCTTAATTATCGGTCATTTACCAGTTTTATAAATCGGTTATTTACCACTTTTATTTATCGGTCATTTACCACTTTTATTTATCGGTCATTTACCATTTTTAATTATCGGTCATTTACCAGTTTTATAAATCGGTTATTTACCACTTTTATTTATCGGTCATTTACCACTTTTATTTATCGGTAATTTACCACTTTTATTTATCGGTCATTTACCACTTTTATTTATCGGTCATTTACCACTTTTATTTATCGGTCATTTACTACTTTTATTTATCGGTCATTTACCACTTTTAATTATTGGTTATTTACCACTTTTAATAAACAGTTATTAACCTCTTTTATTTATTAATTATTAACCTCTTTTATTTATTAATTATTAACCTCTTTTATTTATTAATTATTAACCTCTTTTATTTATTAATTATTAACCTCTTTTATTTATTCATTATTAACCTCTTTTATTTATTAATTATTAATCTCTATTATTTATTAATTATTAACCTCATTTATTTATCAATTATTAACCTCTTTTATTTATTAATTATTAACCTCTTTTATTTATTATTTATTAACCTCTTTTATTTATTAATTATTAACCTCTTTTATTTATTAATTATTAACCTCTTTTATTTATTAATTATTAACCTCTTTTATTTATTAATTATTAACCTCTTTTATTTATTAATTATTAACCTTTTTTATTTATTAATTATTAACCTCTTTTATTTATTAATTATTAACCTCTTATATTTATTAATTATTAACCTCTTTTATTTATCAGTCATTAAGAAAAGTATGAAGTCTATTTATCTGAAAGTAGATTGTACCGAGAAAGGATTCATAACCTTCAAACTAATGAAAGTAAAATAATAGGTACACACCTGAGTAATTAGGTACAAAATACAGGTATAGAACTAATATACTCTGGTATAGAATTAATATACTCTGGTATAGAACTAATACACTCTGGTATAGAACTAATATACTCTGGTATAGAATTGATATACTCTGGTATAGAACTAATATACTCTGGTATAGAGCTAATATACTCTGGTATAGAATTAATATACTCTGGTATAGAACTACTATACTCTGGTATAGAACTAATATACTCTGGTATAGAACTAATATACTCTGGTATAGAACTAATATAGTCTGGTATAGAACTACTATACTCTGGTAAAGAACTAATAAACTATGGTATAGAACTGATATACTATGGTATTGAACTAATATACTCTGGTATAGAACTAATATACTATGGTATAGAACTAATATACTCTGGTATAGAACTAATATACTCTGGTATAGAACTAATATACTCTGGTATAGAACTAATATACTCTGTTCCAGAAGATCTACTACCACCAGAATGATCTAGAGTAAGATCTACTACACCAGAATGATCGAGAATAAGATCTACTACCACCAGAATGATCAAGAGTAAGATCTACTACCACCAGAATGATCGAGAATAAGATCTACTACAACCAGAATGATCGAGAATAAGATCTACTACAACCAGAATGATCAAGAGTAAGATCTACTACCACCAGAATGATCGAGAGTAAGATCCACTACAACCAGAATGATCAAGAGTAAGATCTACTACACCAGAATGATCAAAAGTAAGATCTACTACACCAGAATGATCGAGAGTAAGATCTACTACCACCAGAATGATCGAGAATAAGATCTACTACACCAGAATGATCGAGAGTAAGATCTACTACCACCAGAATGATCGAGAATAAGATCTACTACCACCAGAATGATCGAGAGTAAGATCTACTACAACCAGAATGATCAAAAGTAAGATCTACTACACCAGAATGATCGAGAATAAGGTCTACTACCACCAGAATGATCGAGAATAAGATCTACTACAACCAGAATGATCGAGAATAAGATCTACTACAACCAGAATGATCGAGAATAAGATCTACTACAACCAGAATGATCAAAAGTAAGATCTACTATCATTAGAATGATCGAGATTAAGATCTACTACCACCAGAATGATCGAGAGTAAGATCTATTACACCAGAATGATCGAGAGTAAGATCTACTACCACCAGAATGATCGAGAGTAAGATCTACTACCACCAGAATGATCGAGAATAAGATCTACTACACCAGAATGATCGAGAGTAAGATCTACTACCACCAGAATGATCGAGAATAAGATCTACTACACCAGAATGATCGAGAGTAAGATCTACTACCCCCAGAATGATCGAGAGTAAGATCTACTACACCAGAATGATCGAGAGTAAGATCTACTACACCAGAATGATCGAGAGTAAGATCTACTACACCAGAATGATCGAGAGTAAGATCTACTACACCAGAATGATCGAGAGTAAGATCTACTATCACCAGAATGATCGAGAGTAAGATCTACTACACCAGAATGATCGAGAGTAAGATCTACTACACCAGAATGATCGAGAGTAAGATCTACTACACCAGAATGATCGAGAGTAAGATCTACTATCACCAGAATGATCGAGAGTAAGATCTACTACACCAGAATGATCGAGAGTAAGATCTACTACACCAGAATGATCGAGAGTAACATCTACCACCACCAGAATGATCGAGAGTGCGGCTTATACAAATATTTACAACTACAGTCACTCACTACGGTTTAGTGATGTACAATAACTGTACTATGACCTGCAGTCTCCCATAGAAATGACTGTATCTTTCAGTCAGGAATTTCCGCGTAAGAAGAAAGTGATATGAGTACATTATTATCAATTAATTGATGTTTCCATTTTTCAGAATCTTGCATAGTACCTTGGTATGTTAGATATATATTCCTATGGTTTCATTACGGTTTCTATCCGGTATTTACGGCGGTTTTATCGGGTTAACCTCAGTGCACGGTATATGTACCCACTGGTCTACACTTTTACTTTCAACTTTCCAAAGTTTTTTCTCATTCAATATTTACACCCTGTATGTACAAGCCACTAGAGAACTTATAAAAATAGAACATGTATTTTATTTGAAGTATAAGCACAGTGAATTAAAGGAGTATTTCTGTGGAGGGTGATCTAATATTTTGATATGGGTTTGTCGTTGGTATTTTTAATATCGGAAATATAGGGTATTGACTTAATTACCGGGTAAAACTAATTCACCGTACCATTGATTAATCAAAAAAAAAAAAACAATTATTTGAAAATCATGTATTATAGTAGTTATAATTTTTTTTTGGGCTATGAGTTTTTTAACTCGGTAACAAGAACATATACAGCAATTGAGTACTTAACCTACTTTAAATAAGATGGTATAAGTAATAACAGTCATCACTTAAGGTCGGATATAATACTTTCTAAAGCAAAATTTAGATATAAGTTAGAAAATATGGAGGTTGGATTTAAATGCATATACCTATTCATAGACATAAATATATTAAAATATATATATAGCGTATATATACAGTATATATTAAATGCGACACAATCAAAATGAAAGCATATATATTTATTTTTATTTATCTACAATAATATATAATAAATAAAAGAGAAATATGTAATAAATGTAAAAAAGTATTTATCTTTATTTGTAATAATAAAAATATTTGAAAAGGCAGTTCTGTTTTCGTAAATGTTTGACAATTTTTTTTCTTTAAAAGATATTAAAATTTTCTAAATCACGGATTTCTGTTAAAATTACAACACCTTCTCTTAAAGCTAAATAGGTTTACACTTGCAAATAATACTAACCTTTAAAAAAAGTAACTGGATTTAAAACACCCAATTATTTAGAGGCACATAAGGTTCATTTTTGGCTCTTTTAGCACTTATTTTCACCCTTAAGATTATACGACAGGGGAATTCATCTAATTAATATTCGTACTTTCGCCATCAGAAACCGAGTGCAAGGTAATTTTAACATACAGTACATTTATTAGACTGTTTAACGTACAGTACATTTATTAGACTGTTTAACGTACAGTATATTTATTAGACTGTTTAACTTACAGTACATTTATTAGACTGTTTAAAGTACAGTACATTTATTAGACTGTTTAACATACAGTACATTTATTAGACTGTTTAACGTACAGTATATTTATTAGACTGTTTAACTTACAGTACATTTATTAGACTGTTTAAAGTACAGTACATTCATAAGACTGTTTATCATACAGTACATTTATTAGACTGTTTAACGTACAGTACATTTATTAGACTGTTTAACATACAGTACATTTATTAGACTGTTTAACATACAGTACATTTATTAGACTGTTTAACCTACAGTATATTTATTAGACTGTTTAACTTACAGTACATTTATTAGACTGTTTAAAGTACAGTACATTTATTAGACTGTTTAAAGTACAGTACATTCATTAGACTGTTTATCATACAGTACATTTATTAGACTGTTTAACGTACGGTACATTTATTAGACTGTTTAACATACAGTACATTTATTAGACTGTTTAACATACAGTACATTTATTAGACTGTTTAACTTACAGTACATTTATTAGACTGTTTAACATACAGTACATTTATTAGACTGTTTAAAGTACAGCACATTTATTAGACTGTTTAAAGTACAGTACATTCATTAGACTGTTTAACATACAGTACATTTATTAGACTGTTTAAAGTACAGCACATTTATTAGACTGTTTAAAGTACAGTACATTTATTAGACTGTTTAACATACAGTACATTTATTAGACTGTTTAACATACAGTACATTTATTAGACTGTTTAACGTACAGTACATTTATTAGACTGTTTAAAGTACAGTACATTTATTAGACTGTTTAATTTGTTTGGGAATTACTTGTGTAGTAGCATTTTGAATTACATTGTTGATGTGATTCTCCACATTTTCTGTTCCTCTATTAGTTTGTTTGGTATTAGCAATGGGGTGTCTTGATAAGTAGTCAACTGGACTGCTGCAGCCTGGTTCTATTCTAGCAGGGAGTTCAGATCTTGGATTGTTGAATAGTTTTTCCAACGGCTTGTGGTCTTTAATAACGGTAAATGGTTATCCGAACAAATAAATGTGAAATTTCTCAATTCCACAAACAATAGCTAGTGCCTCCCTCGCAATCTATGAGTAACGTTACTAAGTCTAGTCTAAGGATTTGCTTGCGTAATTTGCAGTTTTTTCTTCTCCAGTAGTAGTATTTCGCTGAGTTAAGAGAGCTCCTACACCAAACGGACTTGCATCTACCTTCAAGATAGTCTAGTTATTCTTGTCGAAATAGTTGAATGTAGTTTCATTACTGAGAGAGTCTTTAATTTTCTAAAATGTGAGTTGACATTCTTCACTCAATGTCCATTTCTTTTCCTAGATGACTTGTGTTATATTAAGGGTTCAGTTAGAGTTGCTAAATCTTTGATGAATCTTCCACAATAACTTCTACCTCACTCACATTATTTTGTCTTTCCATGGTTTGAGTCTGACTGAACTCCTTTACTGCTGAAAATGTAACCGAAGAATTTTATTTTACGTAGAATAGTTAAATTTGCACTTTTCTTTGTTTAGAGTGAGACCAACAAGTTATAAGCTGTCAAACGTTTTCTTCAAATTTTCCTTTTCAGTTTTCCCGTAAACGATTATATTTCCTCGCTAATATTAACTGAACCTGAAATATTTGATATTATTGTTGAAATAGTATGCTGAAAGATTTCTGCAGCTGATGATATACCGAAATTCAGTCTCTTATATCGTCTCAATCCAACATGTGTACTGAATGTTGTCAAGTATCTACTTTCATTGTGTTATTCCAATTGGTGGTATCCTTGGTTCAAATCCAACTTTGAAAATATCGTAGCATTGTTCATATCATAAATGATGTCATCAATTGTAGGAGTGATGTGTTTTTCTCTCTTAATGGCTTTCTTTACTTCTCTCATGTCGATACAAAGTCGAATTTCATTTTCTTTTCCTGGTTTCGGAACTACAACTATGGGTGAAATCCATGGTGTTGGGCCTTCAATTTCCTCTAGCTAGTATGTCCAATTCCTTCAGTTTTTCTTCAACCTTTTTCCTAACGTGAAATGGGATTCTACGATGAGGTATTGTTCTCAACGTGTAACTTTATTTGTCCTCCAGAGTAGTTTCCAATGCCCTTAAATAGTTTTCCATTTCGATTAATAATGCTCTCAATGTCATTAACTTGATTTGTTAACTAAATTAAACCAATTTTCTCTGCTGTTTTGAAAACAGCAGATTTTTTTTCTCTGCTGCAAATTTTCACTTTCATTGCTTTGAGCAACGTAAAATTTAGCCTTAATATTCTTTCCTTTATGGTTTACCTATCCATAGAATGATCCAAGTATCTAGAATGGTTTGTTTCCTTGAAGAGGATATAACATCGTCTATGTCTCTATGTTCATCTCAAAATTACTTTTTTTTTATATTTTCATGCACCATTTTGCTAATAATATTGTCACAATAATAAATGCTGTGATATTATTTTCTAATAACATCTATATTTTCGGTTACTTCGATCTATTTCTTTACAATCCGAAGACATATTCTTCGTGAGTAGAGCTTTCATCAGAAGCTGTTGAATAATTTATTTCTATTTCCTGTAGTTTACGCGAGTTTTTAGATCTAAATACTTTTGCAAAGTGGTTCATTTTGTTGCATGAGGGTAAATTCCCCCACATCCGAAGCATTTCTTTTCTTTACCCGTATGAAATGAAGATTCTTTCTTCGTGATGTTGTTAATGAAGTCTCCCTGTTCCATCACCAAAGCATGTTTCTCCACTATTTCAAATGATCGTCCAGTAGCCAAAACATCATTATAACATGACGTCACGCAGTGCTTTTCGAAAATTCACCGCTTGGAAAATTCGCCGTGAGGAATATTTGCCGTGAGGAATATTCGCCGTGGAGAAGAAATTATAGAGGACATAACTATTCAAATACCTATAAGTATTGATAAAATATATTGATAATTATAAAGTAAACCAATTTGTTAAATAACTATACAATTGGAAATTTTAGATAATTTTAGATTTTTTTTATAAGAATTTATAATTGTAAATATAATTGTAGGTGATTATGTAATATTTTTTATATCTAAAAACTAAGATTCCTAAAATTTATGTTAACTGTTCATACATGCAATGTATATTTTAATCAGTAATCGTATAATTTTGTGTCACGAGAGGTCGCTGTATAACATTTTGAGTGTTTTGATTGGTTGACTAAATAGTCGAAGCTAATTTCTTAGTTAAAAAAATGTTCAGTAAAGATGAATAAGATCACTAGTGATAGTCAGCTTTGTTTTGGCTAATCCTAGTCGGTTCGCGTCACTTCCTCTTAAAGTGTTTGTGTTCCTGTGTGTTTAATATTGTGAATTTAAGATAAAGCTTTTCTAATTTTTGTACTATTTTGAGTTTTTGATGGTTTCATACCTACCTAATTATTTATTTTTTATTTTTTCAGTATTATATTGTACGGTTTACCTCTTGAAATCTGAATTATTGTACATGGCACAAATATTTCAAGATAGTAACACTGATATAAGAATGCTACATTTAAAATATCTCTCTTAATTGTGAGTGTAGGTGATCTCTCTGAACCAAAATTACATTGTTTTCTATTTTAGAATCCATAAAAATCTTCGTTGTTGCGATTCTAACGTAATATGAGGAATAAATAGGAATATAATATGTTTATTCATATATTATTATTTATATCATTTCCATTTAGTTATTAACATACATAGAAATAAATATATTCAGTTATATTATTATTTAAAAATTATTTAAATATTCTTCACGGCGAATTTTCCAACGACGAAAATTCCTGCGGCGAAAATTCCAACGGCGAAGTTTCTTACGGCGAATTCTCCGGTCACCAGTTAGCATATTATCAGAGGTTCCTTAAACTCAGCGTTGAAGGCATTTTCGGTTTTAAGCTTTCGAATAAAAAGATTTCTATTCATCATCAGGAGAAGGGTGGGAAACCTGAACCTGACAATGAATTTTATGACCAATGAGAATGAGAATCTTTATTGAATGAAAAAAATGACACAGTAAATACAAAAACATTATAATTTAGTACAGACTATTCAAGCCCATAACGAAGATTCACATGAAACTTTTCGGGCAATAGTTGTATGCTACCGACTTTCAGCTACCTATCCTATAGTTTTCAACGCTGAGTTTAAATAACCTCTGATAATATGGATTTCCCGTTTAGTTTGAATCTTTTCAATCACTTAGCATATTTTTTAATCTGCTGATGTAAGAAATTCATCTGTTGCATACTGGAGGTATTTTGAACTTCTTTTCAAAATGTGCTTGCTCCATTATTTCCTTTATCACCACTGTGTAATATTCAGTAGGACAATCAGTAGTAGAAACCATCCCAGCTAACCATATCCTCTCTGTCCCGCGTGGGACAGAGGGGGACATCCCTCGCTAGCGAGGGACAGAGAGGGACGGGGGATTTCAGACGTCTGCAGACGTCTGAAATCCCACGTCTTTCCAACGTCTGAAATCCCACTCACGTCCCACGTCTTACACAAGCGGGATGTCCCTCGTCTGTCCCACGTCTTAAATCCCACTCACATCCCACGTCTTTCCCACGCGGGATGTCCCTCTCTGTCCCACGCGGGATGTCCCTCTCTGTCCCACGTCTGTCCAACGTGGGATGTCCCTCTCTGTCCCACGCTGGATGTCCCTCTCTGTCCCACGTCTGTCCCACATGGGATGTCCCTCTCTGTCCCACGCGGGATGTCCCTCTCTGTCCCACGTCTGTCCCACGCGGGATGTCCCTCTCTGTCCCTCGTCTGTTTTACGCGGGAAAAAGTACGCGGGATGTCCATCTCTCTGTCCCACGTCTGTCCCACGCGGGATGTCCCTCTCTGTCCCACGTCTGTCCCACGTGGGATGTCCCTCTCTGTCCCACGCGGGATATCCCTCTCTGTCCCACGTCTGTCCCACGCGGGATGTCCCTCTCTGTCCCTCGTCTGTTTTACGCGGGAAAAAGTTATACCAAAAAGGTATATCTATCTCAATCTTTATTTACGTATCATAACTAGGTAGGTATTCATAAATAGATGTAAGTATCTACTATCTAGGTAGGCATTGATGAATAATACTAGGTAGTAGGTAAGTAGGTACGGATTGATGAACACTACCTAGTAGTATACTAGGTAGGTAGGTATTGGTACTGGTAGGTATCTAGGTAGGTATTGTCAAACAGTTATAGGTCACTAGATAAGCATTAATAAACACTAGTAGATGACTAGGTAGGCATTGACAAACAGTTGTAGGTAACTAGGTAGGTATTGATGAATACTAGTAGGTAACTAGGACCTAGATTGGTATTTAAATACAGTTGTAGGTAACTAGGTAGGTATTGATGAATACTAGTAGGTAACTAGGATCTAGATTGGTATTTTTATACAGTTGTAGGCCACTAGGTAGGCAATGTTAAACACAAGAAGGTAACTAATTAGGTATTGATAAGCAGATGTAGGCAACTAGGTAGGCATTGATAAACACCAGTAGGTAACTAGGTAGGTGTTGACAAACAGTAATGTAGGTAACTAAGTAGGTACTGATATATACTACGTAATAGGTAAGTAGTGATAACCACCAGTAGGTACAGATTGGTGGTTATCACTTGTAGGTTACTAGGTAGTTATAAATAAACTCTAGTAAGTAACTAGATAGGTATAAGGTAGTGATACTACCAGAAGGTAACTATAGGTAATATTAATTAACAGTTATAGGTGATTAGGTAGTTAATAACATTATAAACATTATCAATACAAATATTAATAAATAACTTTATACACATTCTTATCATTTATATTGAAAAATAAAAGATACCAAAATGTAGAATATTAAATTATATTTATTTAAAATAATTTTAAGAAGCACGCAAGTTATCAAGTTTTTCAGACGTGGGGCGGTGGAAATCAGACCCTCTTCGTTTGCACAGAAGTCCCCCTCTGTAAGACGTCTGATCCCACAGGGGGACATCCACATGTCCCACGTCTTACCCCACTCCGTTTTCAAGACGTGGGACCCACGTGGGACAGAGTGCGGATGTCCCTCGCTATAGAGGGATTCAGGACGTGGGACAGAGTGCGGATGTCCCTCGCTATAGAGGGATTCAAGACGTGGGACAGAGTGTGAATGTCTCCCTCTGCACGACGCGGGAAAGAGTACAGATGTCCCCCTCTGCAAGACGTGGGACAGAGTGCGGATGTCCCCCTCTGCAAAGGGGACAGTGTGCGGATGTTCCCCTCTGCAAGGGAGACATATCTCTCTGCTGCTCAAACTACTTCGGTTAATGGATTATGTAAATATGTATAAGAAATAAAAAAAATCAAGTTAATTTTATTGCTATTTCTTACTTTATTTTGCATATAGTGTATATGTACATTTAACTGTAAATCAATTAATTTAATGTTACATATTGTTATATACATATTAAATGGGAAGAAATGGAGAAAGAAATGTAGCGGTGTTCTCGGGACTCGATCTCAGGACTGTGGTGTGATGTACTGCTGAAGTCGGCGACGCTACCACTGAGCGATCCTTGACAGTGTAGATGTAGTATTGAAATGGTCTTTATGCAACTTGATAAATTGCGTGCTTCTGAAAGTTATTATAAATCAATTATAATTTAATATTCTACTATTTTGTATCTCTTCTTTTTTAATGTAAATGAGAAAAATATGTATAAAGTTAATTATTGATATTTATATTAATATTGTTAATTAATGTTATTAACTTCCTAATTACCTACAACTGTTTATAAATCTTACCTATAGTTACCTACTAGTGTTCATCACCTAGCTACCTACAACTGTTTATCAATACGAACATAATACCTACCTACTGGTGGTTTTCACTACCTATCTAGTTACCTAGTACGTAGTATTTATCAGTACCTACTTAGTTAACTACAACTGTTTGTCAATACCTACCTAGCTACCTACTGGTGTTTATCAATGCCTACCTAGTTGCCTACAATTGTTTATCAACAGGTACCTAGTTATATTTACTAGAGTTTATCAATACCTACCTAGCTATGATACATATATAAGGCTTCAGAATGAACTTACTGCAATGTGTATCGATATTTTTACCATTAAGATTTGCTCCACGACTCAGTATATAACTTTTCCTGTGTATTTTTCCCTGCGTAAAACAGACGATGGACAGAGAGGGACATCCTGCGTGGGACAGAGAGGGACATCCCGCGTGGGACAGAGAGGGACATCCCGCGTGGGACAGAGACGGACATCCTGCGTGGGACAGACGTGGGACAGAGATGGACGCATAGCAAGGAATAGAGAGGGATATCCCGCGTGGGACAGAGAGGGACATCTCGCGTGGGACAGAGAGGGACATCCTGCGTGGGACAGAGAGGGACGCATAGCAAACAATAGAGAGGGATATCCCGCGTGGGACAGAGAGGGATATCCTACGTGGGACAGAGAGTGACATTCTGCGTGGGAAAGACGTGGGACAGAGAGGGTCATCCGTCGTGGGACAGAGAGGGACATCCCGCGTGGGACAGACGTGGGACATCCCGCTTGTTCAAGACGTGGGACGAGAGTGGGACTTCAGACGTTGGAAAGGCGTGGGATTTTAGACGTCTGAGACTTCTGAAATCCCAGTCCCTCTCTGTCCCTCGCTAGCGAGGGATGTCCTCCTCTGTTCCTCGCGGGACAGAGGAGATATTGTCAGCTGGGTAGAGTTTATCGTTATTTAGAGTTTATCGTTATTTAGAGTTTATCGTTATTTAGAGTTTATCGTTATTTAGAGTTAATAATTATTTAGAGTTTATCGTTATTTGGAGTTTATCGTTATTTAGAGTCTATCGTTATTTAGAGTCTATCGTTATTTAGAGTTTTAACTATATTTCTCCACACCGTACTAAATTTTCGATAGTACCATTCATAGTTATATACCTATACTCTCGTGTCTCCAACATTCGTATCTACATTGGTGTCTCCAACATTCGTATCTACATTGATGTCTCCAACATTCGTATCTACATTGGTGTCTCCAACATTCGTATCTACATTGGTGTCTCCAACATTCGTATCTACATTGATGTCTCCAACATTCGTATCTACATTGGTGTCTCCAACATTCGTATCTACATTGGTGTCTCCAACATTCGTATCTGCATTGGTGTCTCCAACATTCGTATCTACATTGGTGTCTCCAACATTTGTATCTACATTGGTGTCTCCAACATTCGTATCTGCATTGTGTCTCCAACATTCGTATCTGCATTGTGTCTCCAACATTCGTATCTACATTGGTGTCTCCAACATTCGTATCTACATTGGTGTCTCCAACATTCGTATCTACATTGGTGTCTCCTGCATTCGTATATACATTGTTGTCTCCAACATTCGTATATACATTGTTGTCTCCAACATTCGTATCTACATTGGTGTCTCCAACATTCGTATCTGCATTGGTGTCTCCAACATTCGTATCTACATTGGTGTCTCCAACATTCGTATATACATTGTTGTCTCCAACATTCGTATCTACATTGGTGTCTCAAATAATTGTTCCTTCGTATGTGTTTAACAATATATACCTGCATTGGTGTACCCAATAATCGTAAGTGCATTTGTGTTTCTGATATACTTACGTACCCTGATTGATGTCCAATAGTTGCACCAGTTGTACATGCAATGGTATACTCACTATACTTGATTAAATTGTCTTCATATGAAGTCTGTGTAATGCATAATTGAATATTAGATGAACTCTAATCAATAGAGACTCGTCTTCCAAACCAATTCTATTTTATTATTCCATGTCATTCTACTGTTCAAATAGTTACAACGGTGTTTAGACTCCTGGTTGCTATGTCTCACCATCAAAAGTGAACAAATAGAGAAATTGATAATATAGAATAACTCTGCAGTGGTTATATTTTGTGCTATTCAGAGTCAAAATGGTGGTAGTGAGAGCAGCAACGTTCAACCTTATCTCTACGATAAATTTCGCTCTTTGGGGCACCACTACGATACAGTCGGAGAGAGCGACTAATCTCTACGAATGTGGTTTGGCGTGCGATTCTTTTGCAGACTGCGGAGGATTCCAATGGAAAGATGGACAGGTAAAAATATTCAGTAATATGTCTCCCGTTATTATCTACTGATATGAAAGAGAAAGGTTGTCATTCTGAAAATTTTAAATAAAAGAATATTTTGGTATTGATAAATCATTCATTGAAAATAGTTCAATAAATGGCTCTTGGTAAATTCTCCAGCGGAAAATCCTACCACAGAAAGTTACACAATCTAAATTCCACTGTTGGAAAATTCCACCACGGAAAATTTCACTGCAGAAAAGTTCAACCATGGAAAATTACACCAAGTCACTTACATCGATAATAACATAAAAATATGAAATTGATGAAATATAAATTTATGTGGTACCGTCAACATTTTTCAGCAGAAATTATGAGTACCAATACATTACTTGTTAATATATTGATAATTGAATTGATTTTTTGATTGACTGAATGATTGAAATGACATACCACTGACGAATGAACAGACGCGGCTCATATTATGCTACAGATAGATAGATAGACAGGTTATAACTTATAAGTATATCACCCGTGATGCTAACATTATTTAAGATCATCTCAAGGCTCCGGGCAAAACAAATAGTTAGTCACAAAATATTACAAAACTAAGGTCTACGATCAGTAATATGCAAACCGCATAAAATTCGGCTTAGTATTTATATTATTAAATAATTTTAAAGTTTTCAATACTCTGTGTGCAACAATAATTTACACGAAACATTAATTAATCTGACGCTGAAGAAAGAGATTGTACACTCTTTGTTTTGATTTAATATTTCAAATTCATAAACAAACAAAGCATATTCAGCTTTCATTTAAGATTTAAATTATTTCCTGAAGTACATAAACGTTTCTAAAATAAGTTTCACCAATTTTATTTCCTTCAGGAATGTTTCATATTCAATTGATTATTCTTATACCTAGTTGACATGCAAAACCATCGGTGTACATTCTTTTTCTTCTGACTGAAAATAGAACAACTTATGTAGAGTTTCGGTTATAATCTCATTGATTTATATAATGAAAAAAATTTGCCTGGTTTGAACCTTTAAGAATTCTTTGCTGCATATTATTTTTTTTAGTTGCATTTAATATGCATTTTCTATATTCAATCGTTAACAGTGACAGTATTTTCAGTCGTTAAGGCCTCTTCACACTTAAGTTTCTAAAGGCCGCCTTTAAAAAATGCTCATTGCAAAAAGTTTAGCTACAATTGATTTTAACGGCGCCCTTCGCACTTGGGTTTTTTTCACCAGCAAATTTTCTAATGCAAGTGTGAAGGGCTCCGTTAAAATCAATTGCAGCTAAACTTTTGCCATGAGCATTTTTTTAAAGGCGGCGTTGAGAAACGCAAGTGTGAAAGGGGCCTAACAGTAGCTTAAACAATCTCTATCGTTGAAATACGTTGACTGTAAGATTTAGGAAAATCATTGCTGGTTATTCATTATTTGTTTCTTTGTCAGTGCCAATTGGTGGCTCGAGTTGCTGAAGCTGGTGAAGTTGGTACCTTAGACTCGAATCTGTACCGCATGACTACTTTCAGGGGTAAGAGGATCATCGACGGTCACAGAGAACCTATGCTGTTTAAATATGCGTAAGTATGGTTCGAATATAAATTAACCAAATGACCATATGTTAGTATAATGTTATTAAAGTATATAGATTAGATACAAGAGATAAATATACTTATCTCTATCGATAATAAATGACTTTTAGTAACATAATTATAGTTTAAAATTCCTTTAAAACAAATGAATAATTAACAATTTTAAATATTTCCATACGATATTACGAAATATCCAATCATTGAGTTTGATAATTTCAGAAATATTGAAAATTACATTGATTAAAAATAAATGAAATACTTAAATCCAAGGGAGGAAGAACCGATAGGGGAGAACTGGGAGCATTCGGACAGTTTTCGTTAAAAATTCAGTAATTCGTAAACTAATTCGAATTCTATATAAGAAGGTTTCTGTATGTGTAGATAAATCATTTAACGTCAATTTGTATAAAGACTGCTTTACAGTTTAAAACTTCATTCGAAAGTTATAAGACAAAATGCAAGAGGGATTCAAGTATCCGAATGGTCAAGCTGTGAGAATAATTCGGACACCATAAAAATGGTAAAAACATTGGAAATTTTGGTAATTAAACGATAGAATTTGAATTCGGATCAAGAATTTAATTGGATTAAACCATAACTTGTTATTCGCAGTAATAATTCATCGTATTTAGAATTTTATCATTATTGTAATGATTGAACATTTTCTATAACAAAATATAGATAGCTCATGAGTAATCACTGTGAAATTACTCCTATACTTAATAGCTATATATCAAAAACAAATGGTTTAACTATTTCCTTTAACTTTGGGTAAAACTGTTTGCCTTTTTTGGTATTACGCCAAAAGTTAGTAAATTACATCTTAAATATTTCATCGAATGTTTAAAGTATAGTCCGTAAGTGTAGATCTTGCTACACCTCCAATTCCAGCAGCTTTTCTGACAGATAAACCTTTTTGGAATTCATCAAATATTTTTTGAATACCTTCTTTATTAGGGACTCTGTCAGTTTTCCTTTTATAATGAGAAGGCATGATTACGATTTTCGATTTGTAAAATGAAGACACTAATATCAAATTTTTGAAACAAATCTTGTAAACGAATGCTATTTCAATTAAAATATGTAATTTTAAGTTCTGAATTTACTTTTTAACAAGAATTACTTCAATAAATCGTTATGGTGGACTGAATCGGATTCAGAGGGAATCGGATACCGTCCTTATATACCAACCTCAACAGAAATGTTCGATTCATCCCGCATGACACTTCAAAATTGAAAACATCACCAATTCTTTATTCCCTTTGTATTATTTTTTTAACACACCAAACATAACATAAAATATTAATAATACAACATATCCGCATTGGATCTTTCATATAACTGACGGTTAACAGGTCGCACACATTCAGCTGCAAAAAGCGGTAGTTCCAACAATTATGAACATATTTAAACGAGATGTCCGAACTATCTCTCTGTCCGAATGCTCCGGTTCTCCCTACTGTCCAAGAGTATTTTGACACAGTAGAAATCCTCTACAGGGTGCCCCAAAGAAATATATACTCAAATTTTAAGGACTGTAATTCAAAACTATAATACGGGAAATAAATTGGAAAGTCAAATTTTGTACGCCCATATTAAATATTGACTCGAGTTGCTGCAAATCAGGGATTTTTTAGTGTCAATCAATGAAAGCAAAATCAATGAAAACTAGATTACGTGCACTCGGTAGAGTGCATACCTTCGCCGCCACTGATCTGTTTGCTACCAAAATCAAATAAACTGGTTACTGAATAGTGACCAATCGATCCACCAAGTTACATGCAATACAGGGTGTCCCCCTCAAAAAAAACGACACCCAAATTTCAAGGGCTGTAATTCATTACTTACTAAACTTACAATAAAATGGAAAAATACATTTTGTTTACCAACATTTCTTCTATCTCTGTGGAAAAGTTTAGATGAATCGATTCAACCGTTTTCTTTAAGCTGTATTTTTAGTGACCGATACCAAAAACCTGTTTGCGCACTTTTGTTTAACCACGAATTTTAGGATATTAAAACCTTGTTGTTAATAACTTTGAACAGCTTATTAAAATGGTTTAGTAAAAAAATGTTATTATAACAGTAAAAAGCGTTTATTAAAATGTCACTGAAAAAATCAAACTGTTAACTGTTCCTCCTATCAATCGTTTCAGATGATCTGGTGGGCCAATCGTTACGATGATTCAAGGCGATAATGTATATTGCCGAATAATTCATCAAGTTTTCCCATACAGCAATAGTTCTGTGCTCAGGAGCACCGTCCAGAACCCACCAGGTTCGATTAATATTGTTTCTATGTGTTTCTCAAAGTTTTTAAACGATCCTATAATATAATGGATCAAGGTATTCAACTCCATTTAATTTTTTTTAAATAAGGACCAAATACACGGTCATTGCTACTAAGTCCGTCCCATCCGCACAGATATAATTTCTCTCTTGAAATTACTGCGTCAAAGTTTAAAGTAGAATGTTGGTTCTTCGGTGCATATGTACGAACGTTATCAATGATCATTAATTATTTTGCCATCCAAATGAAAAACGGTCTCATCACCAACCACACTATCATCCACAAACCGAACATTTCTTTGCAATTAACAGTTAGCAAAATTCAGCAGCAAAGGAAGATCGGTATCGAGGAGTTTGTTTCGCTCGTGCATATTTTAAGGATGTCACTTCAAATCCAAGTTTTTTTAAACTTTCTGAAAGTGCTTCTTTAACAACTTTAACAACTTTAATTGAACTATGAAATAAGTATTTTACTGAAAGTGCGCTAACGAGTTTTTAGTATCGGTATCTAAAAATACTGATTAGATAAAATGGTTGGATTGATTCAACTGAAATTTTTTATTCATATAGAACAAAAGTTGAGGAACAAAATGTGATGTACCAATTTTTAGTAAGTTTATTAGTTTTTCAATAACAGCCAACGAAATTTGGGTATCGTTTTTTGGGACACCCTGTACAGTTCAATACTTATTGAGTTATTGAGTTATAAATGACCTTTGACTGGATCGCTCCTAAAATTCTACCAGATGGTTCGTGGACACTGTCCAATCGTCCTATCAAATTTCAGACAATTTTGTTATTATTTTCTTGGGCCCCCATTTGTCGGCGGACCCAGTTGTGGGGCCCAATTGTCGGTCCACGATATAATATATGGATATGTTGCTAAAGCAAACCGTTAGTATTAAAATTTAAATTCTATCGTTACAACTGCACATAAAATATATCTGAATAACTTTTAAAAAGATAAATTCTAAGCAATAACTCTCAGATGATTAGTAAACCTGGTTCCCATTTACTGAGGCAATTATGTTTTGCTGATCATATTTTCAAAGATGTGTAGCATTTGTTGTTCAAACTCTGAGTAGCTACCCAAATACGTAATTTGAGAAATAATATATATTTAAATTAAAAAATATATGCATAACTATAAAATAAAAAATTAATGCAGGCATACTCACATATTGAATATAGTATAGTTATTGTATGAGATACATATGTGAAAATTATATGACATTCTATTACTAAAAATCCAATCATTTAAAGTAATCTAACAGCACAGATTCGTACAAACAAGTTACCTTAATTCAGTGAAAAATAAAGTAAGGTCGGCGCAATTATTTGCAAAGAGTTTATAGAAGTTTATCAATTTACTTTTATTATGTACCATGCGATGAATTTACCACGCTATGAATTTACCATGCGATGAATTTACCACACTATAAATTTACCATGCGATGAATTTACCATGCGATGAATTTACGGCGATGAATTTTCCGGCGATGAATTTATTGCGATAAATTTACCGGATACCCTAATCCCCTCTCCCATGCCCTAAGACTTTTCTTTGAATTTCTAGGTGCTAATGTTACTCCTTGCCGAACCTCTTTTAATTCCCTATTTAGCCTATCATCTACATCTCCCCCTCTCTTCCTTAACATAGCTCTATACTCCTGCCTACCTTCTACCTCATTCCTACTATCTATCCATCTACCTATTTCCCTCCTCATTATTTCTATTTCCTCCTATCTAACTATTGTCCATGGATTTAATACCTTCGCATCCCTCCTATCATATACCTCATCAGCTACTTTTATCGATAATTTCCTAATATTATCCAATTCCAAATCCATTAAATCCCCGTCCTCCCAATCTACTTCTCTAAGCTTTTCCCCAGTCCTTCTGCTAAACTCTCTACTCTTGCCCTCATCTCCCAACACCTCCCATTTAATATTAGGTGCCATTTCTCTTCTACCCCCTACGATCATAGAAAGTATTTTCACTGACCGTCCTACACTCCTATTCCCTTATCCATGAACCCATCTAACTCATACCACCTCCTATACACGTTACTAAACCAAGTCCCCCTATTCCTATCTGGCATGAAACTATTTACCCACTCTAACCCCTGTTCCTCACACCAATTAACTAGATCTTCCCCCGCAATACTCCCTGGTCCTATCCCAAACTTCCCACTCACCCCCCTTCTCTGCCTATCTATGTAAATAAGCGCTTCATCTTCATCTATGTATATCAGTTTTAAACTATTTATTTCTTCAAATTAGAAGCAAAAGATTGCATACAATTTATTTAACCAATGTCATACTTCTTTTATATAATTAAGTTATTTCAAAACTTGACGATATTTTCAAGTAAAAGTTACAATCAATCGAATATTTATGGTAGTTATTTGCAATAACTACCATATTTGAGCATAAATGTGTGGTGTTAATGGATTTTAATTATTGCTGCAACCCGCTAGATTCTAGGCATATTGATCGAAAACATTCGCTCGAAAGACAATTGCTCGAAAAAAATTGATCGACAAACAATTGCTCGAATGAACAATTGATCGAAAGACAATTGCTCGAACGAACAATTGATCGAAAGACAATTGCTCGAACGAACAATTGACCGAACGAACAATTGACCGAAAGAACAATTGCTCGAATGATTAAATTGCTCACAGTGTACAAATTATTAATAGTCAGTTAATGATGAAGTTGGATCACTTCAATTAGCTGCACCTAACTGTCCTGGCTTCTAATAAGTAATTAATAGTAATTGTATTTCATATTTTTCATCGCTATTTACCATCATTTTCGGAATTTGATTATTTGAGCAATTGTTAAGTAGATGAATATTGTCGAAAGTGAGAAGATCATGAAGTGAAATCTCTTCGATTAGCTGCACCCAGAGATGGGCGAAAAGTACATCGAAAGTACTTAAGTACTAAGTACAAGTACTCGTAAATCAATGTACTTGAAGTAGTTTCCCAAGTACTGAAATAAAATAGTACTTTCAAAGTACAAGTACCAAGTACTTTTTAAAGTACTTTCAAGTACCAAGTACATTTACTATACAATTTAAAAACTAATAATTTATACTGTTAACTCTGATAGTACATCATCACAGTGACTCATTTCTCTGATAGTACATCATCACAGTGACTCTTTTCTCTGATAGTACATCATCACAGTGACTCTTTTCTCTGATAGTACATCATCACAGTGACTCTTTTCTCTAATAGTACATCATCACAGTGACTCTTTTCTCTGATAGTACATCATCACAGTGACTCTTTTCTCTGATAGTACATCAGCACAGTGACTCTTTTCTCTGATAGTACATCATCACAGTGACTCTTTTCTCTGATAGTACATCATCACAGTGACTCTTTTCTCTGATAGTACATCATCACAGTGACTCTTTTCTCTGATAGTACATCATCACAGTGACTCTTTTCTCTGATAGTACATCATCACAGTGACTCTTTTCTCTGATAGTACATCATCACAGTGACTCTTTTCACTGATAGTACATCATCACAGTGACTCTTTTCTCTGATAGTACATCATCACAGTGACTCTTTTCTCTGATAGTACATCATCACAGTGACTCTTTTCTCTGATAGTACATCATCACAGTGACTCTTTTCTCTGATAGTACATCATCACAGTGACTCTTTTCTCTGATAGTACATCATCACAGTGACTCTTTTCTCTGATAGTACATCATCACAGAGACTCTTTTCTCTGATAGTACATCATCACAGTGACTCTTTTCTCTGATGGTACATCATCACAGTGACTCTTTTCTCTGATAGTACATCATCACAGTGACTATTTTCTCTGATAGTACATCATCACAGTGACTATTTTCTCTGATAGTACATCATCACAGTGACTCTTTTCTCTGATAGTACATCATCACAGTGACTCTTTTCTCTGATAGTACATCATCACAGTGACTATTTTCTCTGATAGTACATCATCACAGTGACTCTTTTCTCTGATAGTAGATCATCACAGTGACTCTTTTCTATGATAGTATATCATCACAGTGACTTTTTTCTCTGATAGTACATCATCACAGTGACTATTTTCTCTGATAGTAGATCATCACAGTGACTCTTTTCTATGATAGTATATCATCACAGTGACTCTTTTCTCTGATAGTACATCATCACAGTGACTCTTTTCTCTGATAGTACATCATCACAGTGACTCTTTTCTCTGATAGTACATCATCACAGTGACTCTTTTCTCTGATAGTACATCATCACAGTGACTTTTTTCTCTGATAGTACATCATCACAGTGACTCTTTTCTCTGATAGTACATCATCACAGTGACTCTTTTCTCTGATAGTACATCATCACAGTGACTCATTTCTCTGATAGTACATCATCACAGTGACTCTTTTCTCTGATAGTACATCATCACAGTGACTCATTTCTCTGATAGTACATCATCACAGTGACTCTTTTCTCTGATAGTACATCATCACAGTGACTCTTTTCTCTGATAGTACATCATCACAGTGACTCATTTCTCTGATAGTACATCATCACAGTGACTCTTTTCTCTGATAGTACATCATCACAGTGACTCTTTTCTTTGATAGTACATCATCACAGTGACTTTTTTCTCTGATAGTACATCATCACAGTGACTCTTTTCTCTGATAGTACATCATCACAGTGACTCTTTTCTCTGATAGTACATCATCACAGTGACTCATTTCTCTGATAGTACATCATCACAGTGACTCTTTTCTCTGAAAGTACATCATCACAGTGACTCTTTTCTCTGATAGTACATCATCACAGTGACTCATTTCTCTGATATTACATCATCACAGTGACTCTTTTCTCTGATAGTACATCATCACAGTGACTCTTTTCTCTGATAGTACATCATCACAGTGACTCTTTTCTCTGATAGTACATCATCACAGTGACTCTTTTCTCTGATAGTACATCATCACAGTGACTCTTTTCTCTGATAGTACATCATCACAGTGACTCTTTTCTCTGATAGTACATCATCACAGTGACTCTTTTCTCTGATAGTACATCATCACAGTGACTCTTTTCTCTGATAGTACATCATCACAGTGACTTTTTTCTCTGATAGTACATCATCACAGTGACTCTTTTCTCTGATAGTACATCATCACAGTGACTCTTTTCTCTGATAGTACATCATCACAGTGACTCTTTTCTCTGATAGTACATCATCACAGTGACTCTTTTCTCTGATAGTACATCATCACAGTTACTTATTTCTCTGATAGTACATCATCACAATGACTCTTTTCTCTGATAGTACATCATCACAGTGACTCTTTTCTCTGATAGTATATCATCACAGTGACTCTTTTCTCTGATAGTACATCATCACAGTGACTCTTTTCTCTGATAGTACATCATCACAGTGACTCTTTTCTCTGATAGTACATCATCACAGTGACTCTTTTCTCTGAT
>CANNZV010005425.1:0-27329 GCA_947561585.1 Caprella mutica
TCTAAACAAGAAATATTCCTTGGTAGGTGGGGGAAGTTACGAATTATTGGTCAGTTTCACATCTTCGGTTGTATCAGGAAAAACGATATAATAATTATATAATTTTATTTTAAAACATTATTCAGTCTCTTAAATGACTGAATTATGAAACTGAATTAAAATTCGTAACTTATAATATATAATTCCAGCAATTTACAATGTACATGCTTTTTTTACTTATAATTTGAAACATTATGATTGATAATTTTCTTCTACGTGTTTGTTCATATAAGGTGATGGTGTGGATGCCCTGGGCCCAGACTTTGTAGACTCTGACATCAATGGTAGATAAATTACTGGGCAAATTGTGTTACCTTGAAGTTAAACAAATACTTGTACATAGAAGAAAAGTGTATTGCAATGATTATATAACAGTTTACTAATTTACAATAACAAGAAGAAACTTTACTAATTGTAATGTTTGTAGATGTTATAAAATTGGTCTGGGTACACGACGACAAATTTGTAAAACTGTGATTTGTGAAACTTTTCTCCGTTACCATGAACAGAAACTAATCAAAAAAGTGAATGTAGAATTGGAATCTAAAATAATCCTCTATTTTTCGCGTAATTCACCGAATTGTGCAATCTGGAGAGTGCGCTGCGCATTTTCAACCGTAGTACTCCCAGAGTGCCTGATAGGCCCGGTACGGTTTGAAATATTGATGCACAATTAAAAAACTATTTGATTTGAGTTGCTGAAACTCCGTGACTTTCATTGTATATCACATATTTATATATCGTATAAACATCAATGAATATAATGAAACGAGTTTTTTAATATTTAGTTTTATATCATTTTTGATCAGGTGGGCCTCTGGAGCCCGGATGAAGTACAACTGCTGATGTGTCACATTTTGCCCCTCACTAGAATTTTTTTTGTGTGGATCAAAATGTGACGCAACAGCGCATGTATTTCACCCGAGGTCTAGATCTCCTCTTATTAATAAAATATAATAAACTAAATAAGCACAAAACTTGTTGCATTATTTTCATATAAATACGTCATAAACAATTATAGCCCGGATATCTAGCAATTTAAGTCAAGTTTTTAAAGTGTAAATCTTTATTCAAATCGTAATAATTAGTTAAAGGTCTTCTCCAGGCTCCGGGGAAAAAAATGAGTTTATAACATAATATTATAGAACTAAGGTCTACGATCATTATTCTGCAAACTGCATACAATTCGGTTCAGTATATATTTTATTATTTGCTTTTAAAGTTTTTAATACTCTGTGAGCATCAATTGTACGAATCACTATTCTGACGCTGAAGAAGAAGATTGTACACTCTTTGTTTTGATTTCAAATTTACAAATTTAGATTTTTAAACAAACAATGCGTTTTTGGCCTTCTTTCAAGAGATTAATTGTTCCTAAAGTATATAAACGTTTCTATAATAAGTTTATCCAAATTTAAACCTTTAAACGAATAGTAAATAGATTCATTAAACCAAATACCTAGTTGACAATCAAAACAAATGATGTACATTCTTTTTCTTCAGACTGAAAATTAGAAAGTAAAATGGGTATTATAGAGTTTTGATTATATAAAATCTTTAAAAGCATATAACATTAAAAATATGCTATCAAATTCCATGGGGTTTGCAGCAAAATGATAAGAAACATTAGCCTCGTTGATTAAAGGGATAAAATATTGGCTTGGAGGGGACCTTTAAAGCTTCTCAGGCACTCTGGTAGTTTCAGAGTTAAAAAGGCGCAGCGCATTCTCGAGAAAAGTTTTGAGTTTTGGTAAAAAAAAAAAATGGCTTCCGATATGGAAATATTGATTGCAAAAAAATAAGAGAAATAATTACTTTTAATATCGAGTCAAATTTAGAGAAATTGTGAAAATCAATTATTTCATAGGAAAAAAGGTATGCTTTTACTTTTTGAGGTAACAAATTACAAAAGATGTGCTTTAAAATGAATATAAATAAATATTTTACCTAACTGTCTTCCTTCTATATATCGCAGAGTACTTTATTTATGGAATAATTTTTTTTACTGTACTATAATAGAATTAGTCTTTAAATATTCGCTTACAGATTTTGAATCAAGTTAAATATTTCTTCATTCCTATTCTAATTTATTTATATTTCAGTTCAAATAAGAGTTAAATGAATGATTTCATCTAAATTAAAATGATTGAAAATTTTTGTTTTTTGGTATTCCTCGTAATAAATCAATATTTTCCTTATTTTATATTCTCCATATATTCGGAGGTATTTAAAGTAGGTAAAATAAAAACGAATTCTTAAATAAAGTTTTATTAAAATTCTGTAGGTAATATAACAGAAAACAACACAATTATTACATCGCTCTAAAACTAAATTGATCTAAAAAGATAAATAAGTCCTAATGAATCCAGATTTTAATCAAATTACCGAATAGTGAAGGACAAGTGAACTAGAGGTCGATTTAGGGAATGGTGAAGAATAGTAGTTTGTACCTTAAAATTAGGATAATACTCATCAATGAAGTTATATACAGATGGAAATGCAGTTGGAATAATTTAGTGATAAAAATGTAGATTTTTTCTTAACGAATAAGTCCAGTAAGTTATAAAATAAGAAGATGACACATCAAATCAGTAATAGTGGGTTTGAAAGACGGCAGACATCTAGAACTTCTTGTTGAGGCAAATGGTCTCGGTCATAATTTGGGACACGCTGTAAGGGTCCGCGTTAGAGGAAGGTCTTCTGTCTTCAAGATATCCGAAACCATCTTCAGCGCATCCTCTTGGAATCCTAATGGATGTTCCTCTGTTGGCAACTCCGGCGGAGAAGTCATGGATGGAGGAGGTTTCATGAAGTCCTGTGAGTCTTCTTTCGTTGTCCTTGCCCTCATGAGGATCGTAAGCTCTGATGTGAGCAATGTGGTTCTGTGCTAGTTTCTCAATGGCCTTCTCAATAACTTTAAGACCTCCTCTTTCCCTCATGGCTTTTGTAGAGAAGTTGGAGTGCATACCGGCGCCATTCCAGTCTCCTGGGATGGGCTTGGGGTCTAAACTTACGACTACGTTGAAGTCTTCAGCGACTCTGTGCAGGAAGTAACGTGCCATCCATAAGTCATCACCCATCTGGATACCCTCGCAAGGACCAACTTGGAACTCCCACTGAGCAGGCATAACCTCGGCATTGGTTCCGGAAATCTTAATTCCAGAGTAGAGGCAGGTACGGTAATGTGCTTCAACAATATCTCTTCCGAAAACCTTGTTCGATCCAACACCACAGTAGTATGGGCCTTGAGGTCCGGGATAACCATTCTTAGGCCATCCGAATGGATGAGAGTCTGTATCCAAAATTGTATATTCTTGCTCCATACCGAACCATGGGTGTTCATCCGCGGCTTTGTTCATTACTTCCAAACAAGCCTTCCTTTTGTTGCTCTCAGTTGGCTCCTTATTGTGTTTGTATGTCTCACAGATGACAATCTTGTTGTCCCCGAGACGGAAGGGATCCCTGTACATGGTGCATGGGTGTAGGTACACGTCACTGTTGCTGCCTTCAGCCTGACCAGTTGAGGAACCGTCAAAGTTCCAGATTGGTAGTTCTGAAGATGAAATAAGAAGAAAGTTTTAAAAATAAAATACAATTTCCAATTTATACTGTTTCAGTAGGATTTTTTTTTGTATATATTAAAATCTAATTTCCTGCTTGATAAATAAAATCAGTATATTGTAAGTGTTTCAAGTTTTCATCAGATCCAAGCTTTTATTTTAAAGAAACTGCTTATATTAAATAATATAACACGTAATTAGATATATTGTATATGAACACAAACTGCACATTAAAATGAAGATATGAAATCAATATTTCGCTTATCAGTTTTTAAAGGAAAAAAATACCAGTTTAATTTCTATTGACCGCAACTTACGTTCAGGGCTCTTAGGGATGAAGTCCAGTGTTCTGGTTTTGGAGCGCATATTCTCGCCGGTTCCATCAATCCAGACGTACATGACCTGGCATTTGGTGTCGGGGATTGGTAACCGCATGTAGCGGTCCAACATTGTTTTGTTGGTGGTAACACCGATAGTACTCATCTGTAAAAGAAGGCAATGGTTAGAAATGGTGACCTTAACGTTCATAGGTATCCCTAGTAACAAGATATGCTAGCAAAAAGTTACAGGAAGAAAACGATCAGAGTAACTAGGTATTAGACGAGGAAGCGAATGTGAACGGGACACAATAAATATATGCGCAGTTATTAAATATTATGTAGGATATTGAGCGCCCGTTGATTTAATATAAACATTGATCACTAAGATTAATTAAACAGGTTACACTATAATAATGATGGGGCGCCTTAAGCCCAATTTACCTTATATAGAAAGTTTATGGGCGTAAATTTAAGAGCAGATAAAGTAGACAACCGCTCACCACGAGATCTTATTAGATAATGTGAAGTTGAAGAGCAACTACCTAGCAGTTGAACTCATTTTGTCCTTACCAAAACATACCGGTTATCTCTTATCATCTGATTAACTGCTTCTTATCGCGATCATAACATACGGAACGTTATCCCCATAGTTACAGTGTGCCATTTAAACACCACGTGATGTTATTTCCGAAAACTGAATTGATTGTTTTGGTCCAAGTGGGATGATAAGACAATTAGGTACATAACGAAAACAAGCAAGACCTACTTCTATAAAAACTGACATAATTACGATGCACGTCTCAAAGATATAATAGTACTTAGACATATAAACTGTAGACCAATTGTTGTGATGTTTATTTCACAGTAAATACAATTACATCAATATTATTATTTTAGGTTATTTGAAGCAATTGGTTCAGAAATTAGTCTTTATAGCGGAAGAAACTTTATTTCATTTGCTACTTTGAACTTTCATCACAGGGCTTTCACTGCAATATACGCAAAGTCGAGTCCTCAAAACCATTTTCTTTATTCTAACTCAAAGAAAGTTTAAGGATTACGATAATATAATAACTATGAGTCATGTCTCGCTCTTATAACAATTTGAAATATAAGTCCGACTCATGATTTTGGTAATAAAAGCAGGGCTTTTCTGTACTGCTTGATGAAGCGACCTACTTACATTCACTTGACTTATATTCTCCATTTGCCTTTGTTTTTAATAAAGACCTTATATTGACTTGGTGAGACAAGATCTGATATCTAAGATAACAACTGATAATATCCGTCTGAAGATATAATTTGTAGGTACTCAGAGGAAAGAGTCACTGTGATGATGTACTATCAGAGAAAAGAGTCACTGTGATGATGTACTATCAGAGAAAAGAGTCACTGTGATGATGTACTGTCAGAGAAAAGAGTCACTGTGATGATGTACTATCAGAGAAAAGAGTCACTGTGATGATGTACTATCAGAGAAAAGAGTCACTGTGATGATGTACTATCAGAGAAAAGAGTCACTGTGATGATGTACTATCAGAGAAAAGAGTCACTGTGATGATGTACTATCAGAGAAAAGAGTCACTGTGATGATGTACTATCAGAGAAAAGAGTCACTGTGATGATGTACCATCAGAGAAAAGAGTCACTGTGATGATGTACTATCAGTGAAAAGAGTCACTGTGATGATGTACTATCAGATAAAAGAGTCACTGTGATGATGTACTGTCGGAGAAAAGAGTCACTGTGATGATGTACTGTCAGAGAGAAGAGTCACTGTAATGATGTACTATCAGAGAAAAGAGTCACTGTGATGATGTACTATCAGAGAAAAGAGTCACTGTGATGATGTACTGTCAGAGAAAAGAGTCACTGTAATGATGTACTATCAGAGAAAAGAGTCAGTGTGATGATGTACTATCAGAGAAAAGAGTCAGTGTGATGATGTACTATCAGAGAAAAGAGTCACTGTGATGATGTACTGTCAGAGAAAAGAGTCACTGTGATGATGTACTGTCAGAGAAAAGAGTCACTGTGATGATGTACTGTCAGAGAAAAGAGTCACTGTGATGATGTACTGTCAGAGAAAAGAGTCACTGTAATGATGTACTATCAGAGAAAAGAGTCACTGTGATGATGTACTATCAGAGAAAAGAGTCACTGTGATGATGTACTATCAGAGAAAAGAGTCACTGTGATGATGTACTATCAGAGAAAAGAGTCACTGTGATGATGTACCATCAGAGAAAAGAGTCACTGTGATGATGTACTGTCAGAGAAAAGAGTCACTGTGATGATGTACTGTCAGAGAAAAGAGTCACTGTAATGATGTACTATCAGAGAAAAGAGTCAGTGTGATGATGTACTGTCAGAGAAAAGAGTCACTGTGATGATGTACTGTCAGAGAAAAGAGTCACTGTGATGATGTACTGTCAGAGAAAAGAGTCACTGTGATGATGTACCATCAGAGAAAAGAGTCACTGTGATGATGTACTATCAGAGAAAAGAGTCACTGTGATGATGTACTGTCAGAGAAAAGAGTCACTGTGATGATGTACTATCAGAGAAAAGAGTCAGTGTGATGATGTACTATCAGAGAAAAGAGTCATAGTGATGATGTACTATCAGAGAAAAGAGTCAGTGTGATGATGTACTATCAGAGAAAAGAGTCACTGTATGATGATAATTTCACAAATCACTGTTTTCAAATTTTACAAATTTGTCGTAGTGAACCCAGACCAATTTTATAACATCTACAAGCATTACATTAGTAAAATTTATTATTGAAAACATGTAATTGGTAAACTGTCAAAAGTAATTTTCACTTTTCTTCAACTGTACGTGTTTAAAAAGGAAATGTTAAAAAGGAACTTTTAAATAGGTAGGTAAATAAGACTGTTTCTGATACGCAGTTAGGTCTTGATAACAATAGACTAAAAACTGGTCCCATTTCATGTGGTCAGAAAAGGTCTTCACCGTCATATGCCTACATTAAGACACACTAACTAACACGCTAAATGAGAACCTGATCTACTGTCGCCATCTACGCAATTAAATACTTGGAGTAGATTTTAATACACTGAACACATTTTAATGAATTAAATTGGGTAATCGGACAGTTCAACTTTTACGATCATGTAAGAAATATTTTTTCTATCGTTATTTTAATTGGTTTCCATGATGGATGATTGTATCTATGATCGTATTCATGATACCATCATACCTCCCATGACCGGCAGGTATCATGGGTACAAATTAAAATAAAAGTTAAAAACAATAATCATATTTCTAATTTGATCGGAAATTTGGAACCACCCGAAAGCTGTTAAGACCCAATGCCTATAGTGTTAATACCTTGAGTTATTATATTGTAGACCGAGAAGGTGACTGTAAAGGGACTGTAGGGTGACTGTAAGAGATAGGACACACACAACTTCACACGGTGACTGTCAGATGACAAATGAAAAGAGAGGCTCAGAGGGGCCTTATATACCTGCTGTAGCTCTGGATGAAGGACACTAACTTGTGGTTCACTGGGGTGGTTCACTAGTGGTTCACTAGAGGTATACCATGCATTTTAATGTGAAGGACTAGTTGTGAAAAATAATAAGCACTGTCAATCGTGTCACTATATAGCTATATTTCTAGATACAATATACTATCAGATGCGTAGTACGGGTTATACCAGGAATATATACTTTTAGTGTTGAAGTTTACATAACGAATTACTTTATATATGAGAAAGATGTATCATTGTAATATAAGGGGCATTTGTCAGTATTTTTAAAATCGTACAAACCTTATAGAAGTAATATTTATTACGGAGTACCTCAGGGGTCTGTGTTTGGACCTCTTCTGTTTCTGCTTTTTATTAATGATATTACCTCGTCTTCAAACTTATTCAAATTTTTATCATTTCCTAATGGTTGTACCCTGTGTTAAAAGATATCTAAGATAATTTAGTACATGAAATTATTAATGAGAGTCTATTGGGTCTTGACCAATGGCTGCTTTCAAATAAGCTGGCATTGATGCACTATATGGTGTTCTGCTATAGAAAGGATATTAGGCTGCATGAGGCAAAGATTGGCAATGACACAGTGTTAGCTAGCAACAAAGTCAAATTCTAATTGTAGCCAAGGTACCATCAATCGTATCCAAGGTACAACCAATCGTATCCAAGGTACAACCAATTGTAACCAAAGTACCAGCAATTGTATGCAAGGTACTATCAATTGTTTCCAGGGTACCAGCAATTGTATCCAAGTTGTATCCAAGGTACTATCGGTTTTTCTATCTATTTCTATTCAATTACTACCTCTATTAATGTTTATAACAGATCATTTTTAACAGACAAAAAGTGGTACATTTTAACGCACATGTGAGTAGAATATAAATAAAATTACACAAAAGAATATGAATTAAATATATCCCATAATAATAATTTTTTTAAATAAAAATTAATGAATAAAATTGCGATTGATATATTTTATTTTTTGCCTATTGTAATGAAATATACTTTTGTTTATTTAAAAGACTATATTTTCCCATTAAAAAATAGGTTATACATTTTAAGGAAATTAAAAATAATTATTCGTTAAATTTATACCCGGATATGAGGATAGAGTAGCTTTTTTTCATCCATGAGCTCTGAATAATTTATCCAAACATCACATGACGATATATATTAAAAAAATATATTAATTTCCGTTTTAATGATTTTTAGAAAATATTTACTGTAAATTGAGGTTATAAAACTTACATGAAAAGTAATTAATATTTTTCGTAAAATTTATTTGAGTTTATTATACTATATGAAATTAGACTTTGTCTACATTTTTTATTATTATTTTTCCATTAAAAACAAGTTTAGATTCATATTTTAATTGTTTATATCCAGACTTTGTTTACATTTAGACTTTGTTTACATTTAGACTTTGTTTACATTTAGACTTTGTTTACATTTAGACTTTGTTTATATCCAGACTTTGTTTACATTCAGACTTTAATTGTTCACATCCAGACTTTGTTTACATTTAGACTTTGTTTACATTTAGACTTTGTTTACATTTAGACTTTGTTTACATTTAGACTTTGTTTACATTTAGACTTTGTTTACATTTAGACTTTGTTTACATTTAAACTTTGTTTACATTTAGACTTTGTTTACATTTAGACTTTGTTTACATTTAGACTTTGTTTACATTTAGACTTTGTTTACATTTAGACTTTGTTTACATTTAGACTTTGTTTACATTTAGACTTTGTTTACATTTAGACTTTGTTTACATTTAGACTTTGTTTACATTTAGACTTTGTTTACATTTAGACTTTGTTTACATCCAGACTTTAATTGTTTACATCCAGACTTTGTTTACATTTAGACTTTGTTTGCATTTAGACTTTGTTTGCATTTAGACTTTGTTTACATTTAGACTTTGTTTACATTTAGACTTTGTTTACATTTAGACTTTGTTTGCATTTAGACTTTGTTTACATTTAGACTTTGTTTACATTTAGACTTTGTTTGCATTTAGACTTTGTTTACATTTAGACTTTGTTTGCATTTAGACTTTGTTTACATTTAGACTTTGTTTACATTTAGACTTTGTTTGCATTTAGACTTTGTTTACATTTAGACATTGTTTACATTCATGTAAATCTCTAAAACAAGGCACCAAGGTTATTTTTTCCATGTGATACATTAATGTCATACTATGAACTATGTTCATATCATTTTAAGTATATATTTTAAAATGTATTTGGGACACTTTATCAAATAGAAGGAAGTGAACTCAATGTATAAATGATCTAAATATATCTAAAATAATGTAAAGATATCTAAAATAATGTAAAGATATCTAAAATAATGTAAAGATATCTAAAATAATGTAAAGATATCTAAAATAATGTAAAGATATCTAAAATAATGTAAAGATATCTAAAATAATGTAAAGATATCTAAAATAATGTAAATATATCTAAAATAATGTAAAGATATCTAAAATAATGTAAATATATCTAAAATGATGTAAATATATCTAAAATAATGTAAATATATCTAAAATAATGTAAATATATCTAAAATAATGTAAAAATATCTAAAATAATGTAAAGATATCTGAAATAATGTAAAGATATCTAAAATAATCTAAAGATATCTAAAATAATGTAAATATATTTAAAATAATGTAAAGATATCTAAAATAATGTAAAGATATCTAAAATAATGTAAAGACATCTAAAATAATGTAAAGATATCTAAAATAATGTAAAGACATCTAAAATAATGTAAAGATATCTAAAATAATGTAAATATATTTAAAATAATGTAAAGATATCTAAAATAATGTAAAGATATCTAAAATAATGTGAATATATCTAAAATAATGTAAAGATATCTAAAATAATGTAAGGATATCTAAATCTAAATAATGTAAATATATTAAAATAATGTAAAGATATCTAAAATAATCTAAAATATCTAAAATATGTAAAGATATCTAAAATAATGTAAATATATTTAAAATAATGTAAAGATATCTAAAATAATCTAAAGATATCTAAAATAATGTAAAGATATCTAAAATAATCTAAAGATATCTAAAATAATTAAATATATCTAAAATAATGTAAAGATATCTAAAATAATCTAACGATATCTAAAATAATGTAAATATATTTAAAATAAAAAACCCAGAGCATCTTTTTCCCCTCTCCATTTATTAACTAATAGACATACATTATTGTTACACATTCTAGAAATTATGCATCTTAATATAATGAAACAGCTGATAAATTAGGGTTAAATGGATAAATAGTCAGTTGTACCGCTAGATGGCGTTGCTACAGATTTGCTGACAAATATTATGAACACAAACGTGACAAACGCACGCACGGAGATTGACGTTTTCACCGCTAGATGGCGTAATTATATAATTTAATAAGGCTCTAATAAATCATATAGTTCAATATATTATATTGATGTTTCTAAATAAGTTTATTCAAATTTCTGTCAAAGAATAAAAAGTTGCACTGGGCATGTTCAAGGCCGTCTATAAGTTGATTAGGCCAGCTCATCATGATGTTCATAGTTCAATCAGCTGTTCAAAGTGGTCCTATGATATCTAATTACTGTCGCTAAAATTAATGGATAAAGATGGAACGCAATATATTTTCTTCATTTTTTATGCCATTGCGCTGTTCAAGATGTTTTTTCTATGTTTTCTGTGATATGAATCAATGAATGTTCTAGATTACTTGCCATCAAATTTAAGTGAATTTATTCATCATAATATAGGTGATCTTTAACTGAACGAGTTGCCCAGCAACGGAGGCAACTTAGGGACTGAAGAGTTATTATCATATAATATTATTATCCTTGTTAGGATTCAACATTTCTACGTGTGTTGATTTGTTAACCAAGTTACGTAGTTTGTTAATTACGACTGATATACCTAATTTGGTGATAATTTTGTTTCTTTCAGCACTACCTAAGCCTAGGTAAGTATATGAAAAAGTTAAGCCGGGTAAATTTTAAATTAATTAATTTTAACAGTTAAAAATGAAAATTCGGGGAAAAAATTCTTCACTCCTATTAATTATGTCTTTGGCAATATTTTCATTCCCTATTAAAATTTTCGTCAGACAACTCTAAATTAGTTTAAATTGCAATACGATGAAGGACAACCGCCATTTTGATTGAAACGCCATCAAGCTTGCTTTTATATATAAGCTTTTTAAATAGATTAATTATCATCAGATCAGTTAAAATAACACTGTTATAGTAATTGAATAATTGCAAATCCATTGGTATAGTAGATTTTGTCATTAGATAACAATAAGTGGCTCAAAATAGGCAAATTATAAAATCATTTGTTCGCCATTGGTTTTGATTTCAGGTGATAATTTCTGGAATCGGACCTAATTAACTATATAAACATAGACAGCCTTGGCAATATACACATTATCATACCACTTGCTTGGTGTGTACAATAAGTGCTACACACAATTGTTTAGTACAGTCAACCTGTTTCCAAAGAGACAATTAAATGTTTAAATTATTTAAATTTTTATCACCAGTTAGGAATTTTAAGCCTTAACAACAGGGGTAATTAAATGGTACAGGCAGTACCAGTATAGATATCACCTTATAGTATAATGGAAGATATCACCTTATAGTATAATGGAAGATATCACCTTATAGTATAATGGAAGATATCACCTTATAGTATAATGGAAGATATCACCTTATAGTATAATGGAAGATATCCCCTTATAGTATAATGGAAGATATCACCTTATAGTATAATGGAAGATATCACCTTATAGTATAATGGAAGATATCACCTTATAGTATAATGAAAGATATCACCTTATAGTATAATGAAAGATATCACCTTATAGTATAATGGAAGATATCACCTTATAGTATAATGGAAGATATCACCTTATAGTATAATGGAAGATATCACCTTATAGTATAATGGAAGATATCACCTTATAGTATAATAGAAGATATCACCTTATAGTATAATGGAAGATACCACCTTATAATATAATGGCAGATAATCACCTTATAGTATAATGGCAGATAATCACCTCATATTATAATGGTAAATAATCACCTCATATTATAATGGTAAATAATCACCTAATAGTATAATGACAGAAATTTTATCATAAAATTTTAGTTCAAATTATGTTTCTGATATTAATTCATATCTAAGACCTCGTAGTTGAAGAGCATAACCCTAGCGCTATCCTCTAAACTGTAAGTAACGTTAAAAAATTGATAAACATGGTAACAAAAAGACAATACAGAAACTAAATTACAACAGTTTGGGCCCCAAGAGACGGCTTCTCTTCCATTTACCCCAGACATATTCAGGATAGAGCCGCTGCGGGCTAGCTTTCTGGTAATTTTTATTTTAATGATTAATCAAAAGCTTAAAATGAAAAAAATTCTTTATACATATATATGTGGTAAAAAAATCAGAATAGAACACGTACAAAGACAGGTTCATAGTCTTCATTGTACATCTATTTTATAGTTCGTACCTAAAGTGAGTATAGTCGTCACACTGCTATAAGTGTTACGTAACAAATTAACAAATAATAAATTTAGGAAAGTTGAAATTCATAATTATTCTGCAAGTGAATAAAAATGATGATTATAGTTATCATAATTCAAGAATTTACTTATTTAAATATTATTAAGTTTTATAAACTCATTGGTAATTATGTGTATAGAAACATTAAATTTACGGTAGAAATTAAATTTGTTATTATTATTAACTAAATCGTTTAAATTGTAAGCGATTTAAAAATCGTTAAATTGTAAATTCCACATTTTCGATCATAGAAGAAAATGAGTATAATTTAACTGATGTTCTAGTTGGTATCCATGATACCTGCAGATATCATGGATACCAAACCTAATCGTCATGTTTTTTTAAAATTCATAAATAACACCTTAACTGACTGCAAAAAAAAACTTTGGAGTAGGAGGAAAATTCTACCTTTAAAAGAACCAGTTATACATCCGATGACTTTGCGCAAAGTAGAGGTTAGAAGCAACTAACTGAACATTAGAGGATTTTTAAGTAGGTGCTTAACGTCTGCTTCAGCCGGTTCTAGGACAACTCGCCGCCATACAATTCGTCGCGGAAGATTCGTCGTGCGGACAACTCGCCGCTAGGACAACTTGTTGCCAGTACAACTTTTCGCGTTATTTGTGTTAACATTATTTATATATATTTAAAAATGTTAGATACTTAACAAATGATTTATTCCTATACGCTAAAGAGTGACGTAAAACAGTAATTGACAAAATTAATTATTTCAATTTCCTTGTTTCCTTTGTTATCATATTTTCTCTGTAAGAATATATCAGGCCTCAAAAATATTAGAGCTAATAATTTAAATTTAGTAGAGGGTTTAACGTCTGTTTCAAAACCGAAGGCGTAGTCGTTGACGCCAAAAAAATACAAGGGACTGATAGAAGCAGTCAGAAAGGAAAGTGGCTTCATGAACAAAGGCACCTACCACCGTCAGTAACAAGCTCATGGATTCAGAAAAGCTACTTCGTGAATGAGGTCACTTGCCAAGGAATGTCACGAAAAGGGACGCAAGCACCAGTGGCTGCACTCACGGATGGAAGAGGAAAATGAAGAGGTGATAGTAAATGAAGCGTACGAGTCTACCTAACACAAAATATAAGACCTCGTAGTTGAAGAGCCTAACTTTTTTTCTGACTGCTTCTTCCAGTCCCTTGTATTTAATTTCTCTTTGACGTCAGCGATATGGCCTTTGGTTCCGAAACAGTCGTTAAACAATTTACTTATTAATTAATGTTTACCAATACTATATTAAGTAGAGGCTTCTGTCTGTCTGTCCGTCACACTAAACCTAATTTAATAATACGCTTATAAAGCAGCTGGTAAAATGGGTAGGAAAGTATTCTGATATCAGTTAACAGTTTCAATAAATAAATAAACTATTATTTTATTAAGTTAAAAATTTTGGAGTGAAAGCGGAGTCAGGGATAATAATTATTACATAAAATGAACTATCATCAGGAACATAAAATTGGTATAGTGAAAATACCGTCAATTTGGAGAGCAAGAATAAAAGAATAACAATAATGTTCATAAGAAATTCTTGCTTATATTTTTTATTTTTGCAAAACCAGTGATTTAAGACATATTTTTTCATATTAAAAATTTATCTTATGAAATAATCGACATAATTTAATTTAAATAATTATATTGATGTAAATATGATAAAAACTTAATTTGGATTTGCAACGCCTGCTCCTACACTTAAATAACTAAAATCATGAAGATTTGTTTTTTATTTATGAGAATAATCAGATAAAAATGATTTATAATGACATGTCAATAAAGAAAAAAAATCCTTTTTGACTACTTCTTCTAGTCCCTTGTTCTCTATTTCCTTTTGACGTCAGCGATATGGCCTTTGGTTCCGAAACAGACGTTAAACTCCTACTATTGCTGTTTCCAAATTTATATTGACGGTCATTTAATAAAATACAAAAAACCCTAACAAAAAGACGGATAGAAAAGTGGCCTAAACTGAAAAGGTTCAATCCATACTATTAAAAACAGGAAATTGAACATCTGTTTTTATGCATAAATATTAAAATTAATATTTATCAACTCATTAATATTTAAAAACTCATTAATTTTTACCAACTCAATAATATTCTAATAGATCTTTTATTCAAATAGGTAGACTTGCAGAACTGGATTTTCAAATTAAAATCGTCCAAGATAATTATAAACAGGGTACATACATTAAAATAACTCATTGTCATTTTTTTAAATATTACAATTTTTGAGACCTTGACTGAATACAAAAATCTGGTAATTTTTTATATTTTTTTTTTGACAGAGTTACAGAATTTTGAGACAATTATAAGAGACAGGCACATTGTGAATATAATTAAATATCATTGGAAGTTTCAATATAGGATAAGTTACGAATTATCGGTCAGTTTCATATCTTCGGACATATTAGATCAAAATATAAAATAATGATTATTTAATTTTTATTGGTATTCATAATAACTTAAATATCGTATCGGTTTTCTTCTATGACCGAAAATGTGAAACTGACCGATAATTAGTAACTTACCCAATGTAGTTTATAATCATTTGGTTTTGTGATCACAATAAACATATACTAGAACATATGCTGTAAGCTACCCCAATGTATGCCTAGTTACATAGGACATACATATGTGTACCCAATCTATGATATTTACGTATGGACCCCAAAAGCTGCAGATTACTTCAGTAGATGATTATCATTTAATTAAGGCAAGTAGGGTACCTTTATAATGTTGAAACCTGTATGTTTAACTTGTAACCACGTACTTATTCTCTCAAAAACCTGCATCACAGAAACTGGATTAAAATTAAAGCGACCATAAATTTGCAGTATTTAAAACGTTACGTAACTGAGGCCCTAGAGTTAGCAAGCTATTGGAGAGGAATATTGGTTCTTAAATACGCGTGTGAAGTGTTTCGAGTCTTAAATACAAGAGTGAAGAGTTTTTGTTTGGTTCTTAAATACACGAGTTAAAGGAATTTTGGTTCTTAAATACACGAGTTAAAGGGATTTTGGTTCTTAAATACACGAGTTAAAGGTATTTTAATTTCTTAAATACACGAGTTAAAGGGATTTTGGTTCTTAAATACACGAGTTAAAGGGATTTTGGTTCTTAAATACACGAGTTAAAGGTATTTTAATTTCTTAAATACACGAGTTAAAGGGATTTTGGTTCTTATATACACGAGTTAAAGGGATTTTGGTTCTTATATACACGAGTTAAAGGTATTTTAATTTCTTAAATACACGAGTTAAAGGGATTTTGGTTCTTATATACACGAGTTAAAGGGATTTTGGTTCTTATATACACGAGTTAAAGGGATTTTGGTTCTTATATACACGAGTTAAAGGGATTTTGGTTCTTAAATACACGTGAAAAGGTATTTTAATTTCTTAAATACACGAGTAAAGGGATTTTAATTTCTTAAATACACGAGTGAATGGATTTTATGTTCATAAATACACGAGTTAAGGGAGTTTTGATTCTTAAATACACGAGACCGAAATGGTGTTTTGTTTCATTTCTTTACGATGTGTAAGAAGTTGATTTTTTCTAATTCAAATTATTCAGTTTAGTAATAATTAGTTATGATAATTTCACTGGGTACATTTATTTAACTCTTCTACCAGCCATTCACTAGAATAATAAGGTTATGGTCTAAAGTACAATCCACAACAAAAAGTCCCAATGGAAAAAAAAAAAACATAAGACCTGCCCCAGTGCCCAGTGCAGTTAGGACTGCATCTACAACTTTAATATGTACGTTGGTTAGTATTGGTAACGGGGTTTGGCAGATTTCATTTCAGACTCTAATACAAATTTCATTTTTTATTACAGACATACTTCCCTTTTTTCAATTTTATTTAAGCTTATATTAGCGTGGAAAAATATGTTTCTAGCATTATGGTTTTATCAAGTTAGTAAGTAATGTTACAAACATCACACTAAAAGTCAGATTATTGATATCTCAGAATGTAGATTTACAGTCACATTTTTATCCCATGGAATACACTCTGGTTAAATCCAACTGACTTTGTTGTAATTAAAAGTGAAAACAAATTCAACTCTCTTCTTGGAAGATTTTATTTTTCTTGATTTAATGGAAAATGTTATCTTTATAAAAAATCAACTTTCGATTGGTCTTCCAAGAATCAGGACACCCATGAATTTAGTCAACTGAATCATGCCCACTACAGTCAGTTTCTATATGTACGTTATACTATTGGAGAAAGCGACTGTCATATGCTATGTAGAGGTCAGGTCAAACACTGTTGCTTGTTGCTTTTAGTAACAGAATTCATCAAGGACAAGATACTGTTATTGATGTTGTATTGGAGACTTGTTTATTAGGTGAAATATAGAGGAAAGTGCAGGTTAAGAACCAGTTTGTTGACAGTAGATCTAAGTGACAGTTTCAAGAGAGAAATGTCATTTAAGATTACCGGTTCATCTTAGGCATTATTGAAATGACAAGTTGTACTAGCGGTTTAGGTTTAGCAACTCCAACTCAGATATGATATTGTGGGATAATCCTGAGAACAGGTAATGTGGGATTAGACAACAATTCGATAAGACATCAAGATGTAGAAGTTTGAATTTAGAAATACAGAATACGTAGGTTAAACTAATTAGATATCCTGAATGTCAAACGCCATTGAGAGAAAAAATTATAACAAATAAAAGTAGTTTAGATTTGGTGAATTCATGGATTGGTAGCAGAAGTTCTTGTACTGATTGTTGAAGAAATATATTTACATACAATTGCGATAGTTGTTCATTGAATGGTGGTGCAAGAAGTTTTTTGGCATGTTTGCTTCTAGGTTTAATGTGTGGGATTTCCTTCTTGAGAAGAAGTCATAAACAAGTTTTAGCCGAGAGGTTTTCATTACTGTTAATATAAAATTATACAATAAATTTACTATGCACAGGAATATTCAATGAGTATGTAATTTCAAACTCAAATATTTAATTAAATAGGTTTGTATGTATATTTTTAAATCAAAGTTCCGTGCAATTCTATTCTACTCCAGTCTGTAATAAAGATTGTATTAGAATCTGAAATGAAATCTGCCAAACCCGTTACAGTCAATATCATACATGGGATATTATTAAAGTTGTACCTGCAGCTCTACCTGCATTGGGCGGGTCTTATGGTTTGGAATTTTCCATTGGGTCTTTTTGCTGTATGTAGATTATAGACCATAACCTTATTATTCTAGAGAGTGGTAGAACAGTTAGATAAAAGTGAAATTATTAAGTAACTGTTAGATAATTTCACATTTCCAAAAAGAAACTTTACTAATTGCAGTACTTGTAGATATTTTAAAAATGGTCTGGCACACGACAATTTATTTAGATTTGAAAATGATAGAAAATTTTAAAGCTGTGATATATGAAACTAGCATAATGCAGTGACTCTTTTCTCTGATAGTACATCATCACAGTGACTCTTTTCTCTGATAGTACATCATCACAATGACTCTTTTCTCTGATAGTACATCATCACAATGACTCTTTTCTCTGATAGTACATCATCACAGTGACTCTTTTCTCTGATAGTACATCATCACAGTGACTCTTTTCTCTGACAGTACATCATCACAGTGACTCTTTTCTCTGACAGTACATCATCACAGTGACTCTTTTCTCTGACAGTACATCATCACAGTGACTCTTTTCTCTGATAGTACATCATCACAGTGACTCTTTTCCCTGATAGTACATTATCACAGTGACTCTTTTCTCTGATAGTACATCATCACAGTGACTCTTTTCTCTGATAGTACATCATCACAGTGACTCTTTTCTCTGACAGTACATCATCACAGTGACTCTTTTCTCTGACAGTACATCATCACAGTGACTCTTTTCTCTGATAGTACATCATCACAGTGACTCTTTTCTCTGATAGTACATCATAACAGTGACTCTTTTCTCTGATAGTACATCATCACACTGACTCTTTTCTCTGATAGTACATCATCACAGTGACTCTTTTCTCTGATAGTACATCATCACAGTGACTCTTTTCTCTGATAGTACATCATCACAGTTACTCTTTTCTCTGATAGTACATCATCACAGTTACTCTTTTCTCTGATAGTACATCATCACAGTGACCCTTTTCTCTGATAGTACATCATCACAGTGTCTCTTTTCTCTGATAGTACATCATCACAGTGACTCTTTTCTCTGATAGTAAATCATCACAGTGACTCTTTTCTCTGATAGTAAATCATCACAGTTACTCTTTTCTCTGATAGTACATCATCACAGTGACTCTTTTCTCTGATAATACATCATCACAGTGACTCTTTTCTCTGATAATACATCATCACAGTGACTCTTTTCTCTGATAGTACATCATCACAGTGTCTCTTTTCTCTGATAGTACATCATCACAGTGTCTCTTTTCTCTGATAGTACATCATCACAGTGACTCTTTTCTCTGATAGTACATCATCACAGTGACTCTTTTCTCTGATAGTACATCATCACAGTGTCTCTTTTCTCTGATAGTACATCATCACAGTGACTCTTTTCTCTGATAGTACATCATCACAGTTACTCTTTTCTCTGATAGTACATCATCACAGTGTCTCTTTTCTCTGATAGTACATCATCACAGTGACTCTTTTCTCTGATAGTACATCATCACAGTGACTCTTTTCTCTGATAGTACATCATCACAGTGACTCTTTTCTCTAATAGTACATCATCACAGTGACTCTTTTCTCTGATAGTGCATCATCACAGTGACTCTTTTCTCTGATAGTACAACATCACAGTGACTCTTTTCTCTGATAGTACATCAGCACAGTGACTCTTTTCTCTGATAGTACATTATCACAGTGACTCTTTTCTCTGATAGTACATCATCACAGTGACTCTTTTCTCTAATAGTACATCATCACAGTGACTCTTTTCTCTGATAGTACATCATCACAGTGACTCTTTTCTCTGATAGTACATCATCACAGTGACTCTTTTCTCTGATAGTACATCATCACAGTGACTCTTTTCTCTAATAGTACATCATCACAGTGACTCTTTTCTCTGATAGTGCATCATCACAGTGACTCTTTTCTCTGATAGTACAACATCACAGTGACTCTTTTCTCTGATAGTACATCAGCACAGTGACTCTTTTCTCTGATAGTACATTATCACAGTGACTCTTTTCTCTGATAGTACATCATCACAGTGACTCTTTTCTCTGATAGTACATCATCACAGTGACTCTTTTCTCTGATAGTACAACATCACAGTGACTCTTTTCTCTGATAGTACATCAGCACAGTGACTCTTTTCTCTGATAGTACATCAGCACAGTGACTCTTTTCTCTGATAGTACATTATCACAGTGACTCTTTTCTCTGATAGTACATCATCACAGTGACTCTTTTCTCTGATAGTACATCATCACAGTGACTCTTTTCTCTGATAGTACATCAGCACAGTGACTCTTTTCTCTGATAGTACATTATCACAGTGACTCTTTTCTCTGATAGTACATCATCACAGTGACTCTTTTCTCTGATAGTACATCATCACAGTGACTCTTTTCTCTGATAGTACATCATCACAGTGACTCTTTTCTCTGATAGTACATCATCACAGTGACTCTTTTCTCTGATAGTACATCATCACAGTGACTCTTTTCTCTGATAGTACATCATCACAGTGACTCTTTTCTCTGATAGTACATCACCACAGTGACTCTTTTCTCTGATAGTACATCATCACAGTGACTCTTTTCTCTGATAGTACATTATCACAGTGACTCTTTTCTCTGATAGTACATCATCACAGTGACTCTTTTCTCTGATAGTACATCATCACAGTGACTCTTTTCTCTGATAGTACATTATCACAGTGACTCTTTTCTCTGATAGTACATCATCACAGTGACTCTTTTCTCTGATAGTACATCATCACAGTGACTCTTTTCTCTGATAGTACATCATCACAGTGACTCTTTTCTCTGATAGTACCTAACTATTACGCAATAACTTTCAAGCTGTGCAATTCTCCTTCGCAATTTCTGTTTCTCAGCTGCTTCCTTCCACCGACCTTCAGGTATTTTGTCCGTCTTACCACCACCTGCTGCCCACAGGGTGAGCACCAGGAGTGTCAGGCCCATTGTATACTAACAGATAAAACGCCACGTTTTCACCGCTCAGTTTACGTCTCTTCAACTAATCACGGTTAAATGAATGGAAAGAAAGTTTACAGTCTATGCTAGCGTTTCTACCGCCTTACATTCATTTAACCGTGATTAATTGAAGAGACGTAAACTGGGCGGTAAAAACGTGGCGTTTTATCTGCTAGCATAGAATGGACATTAGTCTGGTGACAAGAAGGACTGCAGAAACCACGCATTCTATGATGACTAGGGTTGTGACAATATGCTTTTCAAATCATAGATCCTGAAAGTATTATAGTCGGAGAGAATTAAAGAGCATTGAATTACTCTACACCAGCGGTATATAGTATTCGATACCATTTCATTTCGTTTGTGATATTCTTAAGATCTATGATTTTCAAAGCATATTGTCACAACCCTAGTGACAATATGCTTTATAAATCATAGAGAATATTATAGACGGAGAGAATTAATTAACGAGTATTGAATGGTTCTACACCAGCGGTATATAGTATTCGATACCATTTCATTTCGTCTGTGATATTCCTAAGATCTATGATTTATAAAGCACATTGTCACATACCTAATAATGAGTATTTTGAATATATTAATGAGAGAATACCACAGATTTAATTAGGTAGACCTCACGCATGTCAAGTTTGAAATAGGGTAAGTTCCGAGTTATTGAACAGATCCACATTATCGATCATATGTAAAAATATATAATTTTTAATTACTTTTATTTTTATTGGTATCCATGATACCTACATGTATCATGGATACCAATTAAACTGAAAGTTAAATAATTATTATTATATACTTTTTTTACTTATGATCGAAAATGTGGAACTGTTCGATAACTCGGAACTTGCCCTACAGAAAGATCCAATATGCTAAATTAATTAATTTTTGTTAGAAATACACCTACATTTAAAACATCTTCAATTATCCATCATCGGACATCTAACAGATTATATATCATGACAAAAGGTTCGATTTTCCGGTGAAAGAGTTAACCACAGTCAAATAAAATGACTTCCATTTAATTACTATACTAAATATTTGAAAAAAAAATTAACTGTTAATCGACCGCAAAGGAAAGCAATAAAATTTAATTCAAGACAAACAAAACATAGACCTCAATCAAACAGTCTTTTCGAAACACTGGCCTTCGAATCGTATTGTCGATTATTCGGAGAGTTGCCCAGGTAAACAACATTTATTCCTGGGTTATTTAGGGAATATCCCAGGGATAAATAAATTTATCCCGGATGAAGGAGGGGGGTGGGGGTTAAAATAAATTTATCAATTAAATTAATTCTCATTTGATACTAATTCATATTTTAATGCTCAAGAAAAACAATATTTATTTATTTACTGATCAAAATACTGTTTTCTATTTTTATATGCGACAGGTTTTTTATTTACCGTTAGAAGGTAAAAAAAATCAATTTATTTTTTAGTTACATTCGGTAATATTTTGAATGATTGGTAAAAAAAGACTGGATCACGTTCGTAACCCATGTATAGTTTGTAGGAACTCTCCGCGCAAAGTTCAACAAAATGGGATGACATTTTTTGCAAAAGGAATGTTCAAATTAGAAGTAACATATCTGACATGTTCCTGATACATCCGTTTCCGTATCGAGACTGATTACTTTTCAATTGAACTGCAATGATAATTGGTGTTTATTGCATGAAAAGGGTAAATTACAATTATTTGTATGAATTAAATATACCGGATAAAAATTTTCTATATGATATTAGAAAAAAAATTAATTGTGGAGAGTACAAGACAAAAAAATACGTAACTCGTTATTTCCATTGGTATCCGTGATACATGCAGGTATCATGGATACCAATGGAAATAAAGAATTACATTATATATTTCTTAGTGTTTTCTCCACAATTATATTTTTATTTTATTTATTAAATTTTATTTCATATTATGATGAGTTATTTTTTTTATAATAACTTATTATTTTCATTCGGAAAATTCGGAAAAACTTTTGATAATTGTAATTTAACCTGTTAAATATTTTATGTCTTGTGTCTAATATAACCATGGTGAATATTTTCTGAATTAAAGACCATAGAATTTATATTTTCTTTAACTATTTTAATTAAGGTTTACCAGGGAAGATTATTCACCAGTTGATTAACCTAATTAACTTTTGAATGAGAGAAAAATAGTGTAGGTTAAATAAATAGAGTAAACAGGTCAACAAATAGGGGTGAAAGTTACGAATTATCGGTCAGTATTACATCTTTGTTCATATAATAAAAAACAATTTAAAAATTGTTATTATTACACAGTGCTATCTAATAACAATTTTTATATTGTTTTTTCTATATGACCGATAATTGAGAACTTATCCTAGCTAATTCCTGTCATTTTTTTTAACTCATTTAAAAAAAGTTTTTACCTCGGTAATATATAAATGAAAATAGTAGTTAAAAACATGTATTTTTAGAAAATAAATTACAATTTAAAAACTAAAATCAAGAGAAGATTGAAATACATGACGCATATTTTTTAAAGGCTCGATCCATATGTTTCTTAGAGAATAAAAAATAGAAATTATTGTGATGGAAAAGGCTTTAATTATGTTACGGGTGACATTTAAAGCGGTGGTTAAATCAGTATTGGTAAAACTTAGAGAAATGCAATACTAATACTATTTGTATAAATTGAAATGTAGATTGAAAACTAGTTAAAATAACAGTTTAGGTTCAGTTGGAATCTAAGAAAAATTACTAGAAAAAAATATAGTGAAATAAATGTATATTCTAATCTTTTTCAATGATATCCTATAGAAATTCTCATCAGGTACTTAATTCACATTTGGTAATTGTGACTTTACCCTATGCCTTTTTCTCGTTGCTATGTACTATAGGTAACAGTAGCCGCTATTTTCTGTGCAGATAGTCCAGTTACAGTTAGTCAGTCTTCCGCTTCCTTGTAAAATGTAACCGAATTGTCTCGGTAACAAGATTGTATGTAGATGTGACTTCTGTACTTTTACGCGATATATTTGATGGTAAATAAACAAGTTAATGGAATATTAAACTTTATAGTAAATTATATATTTACTATTTATTTATTTATATATACTATTTATTTAATTATATTACTACTAAAAATGAACTAATTTAAATTACTCGGTAACAAGATGTGACTTCTGTACTTTCACACGCTTTATTTGATGATAAATGTTAAATAAAAATGTTAATTGAATATGAAACCTCTATTTTCAATTCGAAATAATACTATTAAAAATTTATTTATTTAAATTACTCTGTAACTAGATAGTAAGTGGATTATAGATGTGACTTCTGTACTTTTACGCGCTATAATTGATGGTAAATAAACGGTAAATAAACAAGTTAATGCAATGCAAAACCTTATATTCAATTAGAAATATTATAGCAATTAAAAAATAATTAATTATAAATTAAACGTTTTCTTTAAAATAGAACAAAATTTACTTTCTATTTACACAGAGAAAACAATTACTTCGACTTTGCGAAAAAAAAAACATAAACTATATGCAATATAATATATATTCTTTAAGATAATATACAACTTTAATTCATTCTTATCTCTTATCATTTTAAATTTGATAATATAGCAATTGTGTGGATTGATATTTGAAGCATTAAAAATTTATCTATTTCATTATAATTTTTATTAATTATAGCCACTTCCACTATTGAATTATAGTACCATAATTCCTAGCTAATTCTCTTTTTCACATGACACACCAGTTTATTTAAGTTATCCCTCAATTCCACTGTCACACTTTCCAGAATTTCAATCCAGCACGTGTTAGAATGAGTTACCGTAGCACGTGGTAAGTACCGTCATCCAAACGTTAGGGACTATACAACACGTGTTAGTACGAGCAGGTGCTTAACGTGGTTCGTATTAAGGAGCAGGAAGTAGCATCCTATTCATATCCTGTATGCATCTGGGTAATCCTTTTAACCCTTCATTGTCCGGGTAAATTTTTTTTACCAGGTTGGGTAAGTTCCGCGTGTTTGCAGAAGTACTAGATAGCACTGTGTAATGATAACAATTTTATATTGTTTTTTCTTATATGACCGAAGATGTACTACTGACCGATGATTCGTAACTTACCTTAATAATGAAATTTTTCATTTATATTTCAATTTATATTTATTTAATATAAAATAAACCCTTTTAAAATAAATTATGAAACAACAAATAACCTGTCGACTCAATTTATAGAGCGTATAATTATTACTGTTATCTATTGTTAAATAAACTATATTATTATATTCCATACAGTTAAACAAAATAAATAATAAAAATGATATTCAACGAATACTAAAAAAAATTGTACAGCGTTAATTTCTTTAAAAAAATAAACCTAAAAATCAGCCAAAGTTAAATTTACAATAATTCTCAATTATAAAATTGATAGAAGCTAAAGATGGTGGTTAATTAAAATAAAGACATATTTATCAAACTAAAATTTTAATATTATATAATGAAATAAAAAGGCAAAGATGGTGGTATGAATTTTTTTTTATCAAACTAAAATTTTACAATAAAACTCTATATTAAAATAAAAAGGCAAAAGATGGTGGTCAAAATAAAGACACATTTATCAAAGTAAAACAGTGTTCTTTGCCACGCTTTTCAACTGTTGTAACGGCATTAACAGGTGGTTCTCGAACATGCTAAGAAGGAACAAAAACAGTTCTCCTTCCCTTGGAAATAAGACGCACTTCCTTTTCCTCCTAATTTCAATTTAAAATTTAACTAACGTCTATTTTATCTGAAAAGACTTTAACGCCATCTTGCGACACTGGGAAACGTCACATAAAATAATAGGTATTATATTATATTTCAACTATAGTAAAGTACATTCAATATCATGAAAACTTTTTGGATTTAAGAGTAGGTACTAAAATTTAAATGAATAATAATGATACCAATAACAACTTCGTGACAACATCAACATCAAAACATCGTGACAACATCGACATTAAAACACCGTGACAACATCAACATGAAAACATCGTGACAACATACATCAAAACATCGTGACAACATCAACATCAAAACATCGTGACAACATCAACATCAAAACACCGTGGCAACATCAACATCAAAACATCGTGACAACATCAACATCAAAACATCGTGACAACATCAACATCAAAACACCGTGACAACATCAACATCAAAACATCGTGACAACATCAACATCAAAACACCGTGGCAAAACATTCCCATAACATCACAACATTCTCTCGACATCACAACATTCCCCCAACATCACAACATTCTCTCGACATCACAACATTTCCATAACATCACAACATTCCCTCAACATCACAACATTCCCTCAACATCGTGACAACATCGCTGTTCAGCTTATCACCACATTACCGCCGACCACGTGACTCTGCAAGACGGAAGAACATCTTAGATGCAACTTATTACCGTGTGTACAATGTGTGTACGCTATATTGTGTGTACGCTATATTGTGTGTATGTGTGTGTACACTATGACGTGTATGTGTGACAGTATACTCTAGTTACACAACCGGAAAACAGAACCACTGACAATGAGGAAACGAAAGACTCTAGTCTAGGAGAAAGTTCCTACTAGGAACTGTAAAATGATGGGTAAGTTACGAATTATCGGTCAGTTTTACATCTTCGGTCATATAAGAAAATAAAAATTGTTTACTTTTTATATAGCTAGTTTTTTCTTATATGACCGATGATGTGGAACTGACCGATAATTCTTAACTTACCCTACATCACAAATCTTATATTGATTCAAAAAGCTAATTAGATTTATTTATTTCAATTAGGATAATGAAATTATTATTTCTACATTTCTTCAAATCGGTTCAAAACTATATTTTTAATACCAGAGAGGATATTAAAATAAAATAAAATTATTTTATATCAAAAAAATAATTAAAAAAAAAAAAAAAATAAGAGGATTTAGATTAAACAATAACTATATTAGTAGTTTAAATAAAAATTACTGGCATAAAAGTTTGATAATAAATGTCATAACAAAATGTCGGTTTTCTCTCTCTCTCTTTCTCATCTTTACTATCGTGTTACAGTGTATATTAAC
>CANNZV010005426.1:0-27327 GCA_947561585.1 Caprella mutica
CAGTAACGGCTACCGACAATTGTGATGACAACCTAAACGTTGTATTTACACAAGAAATTTCGGGTAATGATTGTATGAATTTAAGCATCTTACGTACTTGGGCAGCTACTGATGCTTGTGGAAATTCTGTAACGGCTACACAAACCATTACGATAAGCGACTTGAGCGCACCTGTACTTTCTGCTATGCCTGCGGATATGACTATCGAGTGTACAGACACGCCGCCAACAGCACCAGAGCTTACTGCAACTGACAATTGTGACGATAATGTTGTTGTTGAATATACTGAGACACAAAACGACTTAGCTTGCGGCTTTGAAATAGTACGCACTTGGACGACAACGGACAACTGTGGCAACACCACTACTCATACTCAAACCATTACTGTCGTGGATAATATCAGTCCAGATTTATCAGGTATTCCTGCTAATATTACCCTAGAATGTGATGAAATCATTAGCACACCTACAGCAGATGACTTAATGATTACAGACAATTGTAGCGACCTAATGGATGTAACCGTAAATGAAAATATCACACCAGGCGATTGCCCACAAGAAATGACTATCGTACGTATTTTTACGGCTACTGATGCTTGTGGAAACAGTTCTACTGCTACGCAAGTGATTACCCTTATTGACACGACTTCGCCAGTGATTACATTCAACAATCCTGACTTAAATTTACTAATGCATGGCGATACCATCACCGTAGAATGTGATGAATTACCAAGTATGAACACGAATTTAACCCTAACGGATAATTGCGATGACAACGCAGTGGTGACCTTCTATGAAGACGTAGATGTAGCAGGCGATTGTCAAGAAGATGCTTATATCGCCTTTATGTACTGCGAGTGGACGGCAACAGATGCTTGTGGAAATGAGACTGTTTTAGGTTTGTTCATGAAAATTGTTGACGAAACGGCTCCAGTTATTAATTGCCCTGCTGACATTACAACAAATGTGGCTAATGGAGAAACTATCCCGACAGTAAGTGACCCAAGCGTATCGGACAACTGTACCAATAACATCAACCTCACTTTTGAGACCATGGAAGTTGAGGGAACAGAAGCTTGTAATTACACGATTGTTCGTCAATGGATTGCAGAAGATGAATGTGGCAATACGAGCCTATGTGAACAACATATTTTCGTGGATAATTGTGATGTACCATTTGAATGTCCAGAAATTCCAATTACAGAAGTCATAATCACCGGCGAAACTTGTGTGGGCGATGACGGTACTATTACGGTTGTTTTACCCAATGAAGACGACTATACCTACACACTTGTTCCAGATATTGGCATGCCAAATAATGTTGGAAATATCGTAACGGATTTACCAGCAGGTAATTATCTATTTATCATTACGCTCATCGAATATCCAGAATGTGATATTAAGTTAGAAATCACTATCGAAGACGAATGCGACAATATGTCTTGCGAATTTGTATTATTTGACCCAGACACTATTTATCTTCTGGGTGGCACAACGGAGGTTTGTTTACCAATAGAACCACAAGGTTTATCATTCTATGATATTTTATTAAATGGCAACCTTTATACTCCACCTGTTACAGCTTGCGCTTTAGATACCTTGGTTTTCTATAGCTATGCCATCACGGTCGGGCAAGGCAATCAAGGGCCCTACATGGTAGATAGTTGGACCTATCCTGGCGGAGAATTTACAGGTCAAATCAACTCTATGCAAGAACTAGTGGCCACGATGAATTCGCTTGACCCAATGGGTAATTGGCAATTAAACCCTACTACCTTCTCTATTAGTGGTGGGCTAACGGATGTAATTACCAACTATGGCTCTATCGAAATTACTCATATTGATACAGGCGTTAGTGCAACCATTATGACCAATATAACAAGTGCTTCCTTTGGTTCTGTTATTGAAGGTATGTTACCGGGTTGCAATTTAATTGTAGCCGTTGATGAAATGGGCTGTGTAGATACCATGAAAGTAATTGTAGCTACTCAATTAGTGGATACGGATTGTTCAGAAGCATTATTCTTAACCGATGAGGTGAACTTCCAAGTGGATAATTGCGAAGATAAAGTAAGCATTTGTCTGAATGTAGAACAAGACGAGATACTCGCCTACTCTATTTTAGATAATAATTTAACTTATCAAGGCAACCTTATTGCTTGCGATTATGACACCACCTATAGCTATGCCATTGGTTTATTACCGGGTAGCGGTCAGGCAGGGCCTTACTTCTTAGAAGATTGGACACTGAATGGCGAAACCTACAGCATGGAATTCAATACTATGGAGGAATTAGTTGCACAAATGAACCTTTGGAGCCCAGCTTCCAACTGGACATTTACAGGCTTCAATATCGTCGGTGGTGTCTCAACAGATATGCACAATGAGTTAATGATTACGCAAGTAAGTACGGGTGCAAATGTTATCATTGAACCCAATGTGGGTACACAAGCAACTGGTTTAGCATTAGAAGTTGGTGTTGGTGTGCACGATTTAGTGTTAATCAATAACGATATGGACTGTTCTGATGCCGTAACGATTACAGTAACTTGTACGCAAGTAATTGAACCAAATACGGACGACTTAACACCTGACAATAACATCCAACTTGCAATGGAAGAACAAATGCCAATTGCTAATGCTGACCTCCTCACCATAGAGGAAGGACACTTTGTAGAAATTGATGTCTGTGCTAATGATGTACTTAATGGCACACTCACTTCACATACTATTACTGCACAACCTGCTTCCGGAACAGTAAGCTTGCATGAAGGTATTTTGCTATATGTGCCGGCAGAAGGCGACTGCGAAAACGTAACGATGAGTTACGAAATTTGTAATAGCATCGGCTGTGATGATACCGAAGTAAGCATTGATTACCTCTGCAATAAAATTGTTGTATTCAATGGTTTTTCTCCAAACAATGACGGTCATAACGACCAATTCACATTAATTGGAACAGAACACTATCCGAATAATACGCTACAAATATTCAACCGCTACGGTTCGAAAGTATATGAAGTTAATCAATATCAAAACGACTGGAAAGGTACTTACAATGGCGCAGATTTGCCAGATGGTATCTATTTCTATCGCTTCGATAATGGAGAAGGAAACATAAGTATGGGCTATATCGCCTTACAGCGTTGATAATGATTGATTGATTGATTGATAGAATGAAGGAATACTGTTGAGACCTACTCGTCTGACAGCCATTCTATCATTCTATCCTATTAGACTTTGGATGAAAGACATTTAGACAGAAGACAAGACAAAAAGACTTAAAGCTGCAACGATTTTAATCGGCTATTAGACTTGATTATCAGTATGATACAAATCTTAAAATCTATAAATCTACTTGTCTAGTCTTCTGCCTAATGTCAAAAATCTTTCGTCAAAAGTCTAATATCATATTCCTCAATCATTAATACCTGAGTTCCGATGAACAGTTATTCAAGAAGGCATAATTAACATTTTATAACTTCCCTACAACTGTACATCGAATAAATAACTCAATTTTTGCATCTCGAACTTCGGTTTGAGATGCTTTTTTTGTTAAGAATTTACTCCAATAAACTACGTCACCTCACTTTTCGTTCTAATCGTTAGACATCCGACCAAAACAAGCTACCACCTTTTCACTTGAAAAAATTACCTTTGCAGTATTATTACACTCGACTAGTAAGCTATGGCTTTGTAAAAAGTCAGCTATTAAGCTAGTTATTCTTAATAAGTATCTGAAAATCAGCAACTTACTGAATAGTGCTTTGTCCTTAATAGCAAATAATCTAAAAATAATATATGAAGCGTTTTTTATCCCTAACACTATTCCTAATGCTCATGGCTTTTACTTTACAGGCCCAAAAAGGCGGCACTGTGCGTGGAAAAGTCTTTGAAAAAGATAGTGGCGACCCAGTAATGTTCGCTACGGTGCAGTTAGAAGGCACTACTTTAGGCACCAATACTGACATTGATGGCTTTTTTAGTATTCCGAATATTCCTGTTGGCAGCTATCGAATTTTAGTCACTTATGTTGGCTTTGATGAGTTTTCTAAAGACATTAATATCCGAGAAGGAGGTATAGTTTTCGAAAATGTTTATTTGACTTCATCTGGCGTTCAATTAGATGATGTAGTCGTTTCGGCACGTAAAGAAGAAGCAAAAACAGAGGTAAAAATATCGACGGTTACTATCTCTACTAAACAAATTAAAGCCATGCCTTCGGTTGGTGGTGAGGCCGATATTGCACAATATTTGCCTGTATTGCCTGGTGTTGTGACTACCGGCGACCAAGGAGGACAACTCTTTATTCGTGGTGGTTCTCCGATACAAAACAAGATATTATTAGATGGAATGACGATTTATTCGCCATTCCACTCTATTGGTTTTTTCTCTGTTTTCGAGACAGAAGCGATTAGAAATGTAGAAGTAATGACTGGTGGTTTCAATGCCGAACATGGTGACCGTATCTCTGCCGTTGTTGACATTCGTACGCGCGAAGGCGATAAAAAACGTTTTGGTGGCGTTGTGAGTGCCAATCCTTTTATGTCCAAAATATTATTAGAAGGTCCTTTAAAAAAATTAGATGAATCTACAGGTTCTTCTATTTCTTACATTTTGACGGCAAAGACCTCCTATATAGATAAGACATCGAAAGTTCTTTATCCACACGCCACTTCAGCTATCGTAAGCGGTACAGACGAAAATGGCGACAATATTGGCTTGCCTTATTCCTTTACCGATATGTATGGCAAAGTATCTGTTTTGGGCGGTTCAGGTACCAAATTAGATTTATTTGGTTTCAATTTTAGTGATGGTGTTGATTATGCTGGTTTAGCAAATTTGAACTGGAACTCTTATGGCGGTGGCGCGAATTTTAAATTAATTCCACCAAATTCCAACTTAATACTAGGCGGTCAAATCGCTTTATCGGACTATCAAATTGAGCTGGATGAAAATGACGGTAATCCACGTAAAAGCGGCATTACGACCTATTCTGGAGAAATGAATTTCACGTATTTTGGTACGAATAGTGAGTTGAAATATGGTGTGGTTTTCTCTAGTTTCAAAACAGATTTCAAATTCCGTAACTTCCTTGGCAATACGATTGAACAAACAGATAACACCACACAAGTAGCTGCTTTTGCACGCTATCGCAAGACTTTTGGTTCTTTAGTCGTCGAGCCCAGTGTACGTTTGAGCAATTATGCTTCTCAGCAAAAAACGTTTTTAGAACCACGCTTAGGTGTAAAATTAAATGTGGCAGATAATTTCCGTTTCAAAATTGCCTCTGGTTTTTACACCCAAAATTTGATTTCTACCGTTAATGACCAAGATGTCGTTAACCTCTTTTCTGGCTACCTTTCCGGCCCTGAAGAACGTATCTTTTTACCCGGCACAACTGATGAAGCACCGCACCGTTTGCAGACCGCAGTGCACATAATTGGTGGTGTAGAAATTGATTTGACAGATAAATTGGAATTGAACGTAGAGCCTTATTTCAAAGACTTTACGCAGCTAATTAACTTGAATAGAAACAAACTAGCAGCAACTGACCCTGACTTTCAAATTGAATATGGTAAAGCACGTGGTTTGGATATTTCGATGCGCTATAATGGCGACCGCACCTACCTTTGGGGCACTTATTCCTTAGGTAAAGTAAATCGAGATGATGGAACAGAAGTTTATCCAACCATCTTTGACCGTCGTCACAATATTAACTTATTAGCAAGCTATGCCGCAGGTAAAAAGAAAGAGCTAGAATTAAGCGTTCGCTTTAATTTCGGTTCAGCATTTCCAGTTACTCGCACACAAGGTTTCTATGAAGACATTAATGTTGTTAGCGGTTTAGATGTCGATTTATTAACAGAAAATGGCGACTTAGGCCTTGATTTTGAAGACAAACGTAATAATGGTTTCTTGACCGATTATCACCGCTTAGATTTCTCTGCCAAAAAGACCTTTAATTTCTCTAAATACCGTATTTTAGACTTAGTATTCTCAGTAACCAATGCCTATAATCAAGGTAATATCTTTTACATCAATCGCGAAACGCGTGACCGTGTTGACCAATTGCCTATTCTCCCTAGTTTTAGTGCCACTTATCGTTTCTAATTTCGGTAGTGAGCTAAATCCGTTGAAGTAGCGTGGCTTCCCTGCCTGTCCGTCGGGAAGCCACGCTACTTCAAATCTTAAAGTTCATCGGATGTGTTAACATTCGATGAACTTTTTTTTGTGGTCAAAATAAGATATGTCATTTTTTGAAAAATGACATATCTCCAGCTCTTAAAATGAATGACTAAATGAAATTTCTTAAAAGAATACCAAGCGACAAATTCCAATCAAAACGCTTAAAAAAAGACAATTAGCGGTCATTCTACCTTACTTTTTAGATGCTTTTTTAAGAAATGTGTACTTTGCAGAATAATTAAGGACATGGAACAAGAATTTCAATCTATTTTCTATTCATTCCAATGCAAAACCAACACAGATGAAAAGAATATTTACTTACACATTTTCCTTTTTACTTTCCTTTTTACTTTCCTTTTTATTCATACAAACTACTCATGCCCAAGTAGTTATCAATGAAATTTCGGCAGCCAATCGCAATACTATATTCGATAATTTTGGCGAAGATGAAGATTGGATTGAGTTGTATAATGCTGGTAGTAGCACCGTCAATCTAGCAGGATATTACCTCAGTGACAACATCAATAATCCGACAAAATGGGAAATCCCTACGGGCGTTGATATTGATGCCGGCGAGTATCTACTCTTCTTTGCTTCCGGTCGTGATATGGTCGGTGGTGGCTTTATTCATACCTCATTTAAAATTACACAAACCAAAAACGAAGCGGTTATTTTATCGAATACATCAGGTACACCGATTGATGATTATATCATCGTAACCCCTAATCAACTCGACCAATCAGCAGCTAGAATGAGTGATGGTTCAGGTGCTTGGGGCGTGAGTGTCAATCCAACTCCGGGTGGGCCAAATGCCAATGTATTTGACCATTATGCAGCAGATGCAACGATGTCGCAAGAAGCTGGTTTTTATCCAAGTGGTTTGAATTTGACCTTGTCAACAAGTGAAGCTAATTCCGAAATTCGTTACACGACAAATGGCAATGACCCAAGCGCAACTTCTGCACTTTATGATGGTCCGATTAATATCAGTACAACTTCTATTGTTCGTGCTAAAGTTTTTAGTAATGACCCAAATGTATTGCCTGGTTTTATTGAAAGCAATACTTACTTCGTCATGGAACCACATACGGTAAAAGTAATTTCTATTGCAGGAACGGATGTACCTGACTTGTTAGATGGCGACCAATTCGAACCTATTGGTTCTTTTGAATATTTCTCAGATGCAGGTGATTTCATTGACGAAGCCGTAGGTGAATATAATAAACACGGTAATGATAGCTGGGCATATCCACAGCGTGGTTTGGACTATATTACTCGCGACCAATATGGCTATAATGATGACATCGACGACGAAGTGTTTCCGACAAAAGAACGAAATGACTACCAACGTTTCATCATTAAAGCAGCCGCCAATGATAATTATCCCTTTGAAGAAGGTGCACATATTCGCGATGCATACGTACATATGTTGTCACAATATGCAGATATGGAACTCGACGAACGGACTTGGGAACCCTGCGTGATGTATGTAAATGGCGAATATTGGGGCGTCTATGAACTCCGTGAAAAAGTGGATGACCATGACTACACTAAAGAATACTACAACCAAGGCAAAGAATGGATTGATTTCATCAAAACTTGGGGCGGTACATGGGAAGAATACGGTTCTATCAATGATTGGAACGACTTGCACGACTTCATTTTAAATGAAGACATGGCTGATGCCGATAACTATGCTTATGTAGAAACACAACTCAATACGCAATCTTTGGTTGATTATATGATACTCAACACCCACATCGTTTGTGCGGATTGGTTAGTTTGGAATACCGCTTGGTGGCGTGGCCGTAAACCTACTGGCCAAGCCCAACAATGGCGTTATGCCCTTTGGGATATGGATGCTAGTTTCGGGCATTATATCAACTATACGAATGTACCTGATACAGGGCCCTTAGCAGACCCCTGCGACAATGAAGACATTAGCTTTGGCAATGACCCAGAAGGACACGTTCAAATGGTTCAAAATTTATTAGAGAATGAAACTTTTCACTCTTTATACGTCAATCGTTATGCAGACATGAATAATTCCTTCTTTACCTGCGATTATATGCTCGGTTTGTTGGATGAAATGATTGGTAGAATTGAGCCAGAAATGCCCGCACAGATAGAACGCTGGGGCGGCTCGATGAGTGGTTGGGAAGCAAATGTACAAGAATTGCGTGACTTTATCACCGCACGTTGTACCGTTATTAATGATGGTATTGTCGATTGCTACGATGTAGTTGGCCCTTTTCCTATCACTGTTAATATTTCTCCTAGTGACAGTCCAAATGCAGTAAAAGTAAACACATTTGTTCCAGAATCATTCCCATTTAGTGGTGATTATTTCGGGAATACTACGCTTAACTTTGAAGCAATACCAGATGCAGAATGGGCATTCGACCACTGGGAAGTAGCTACAGCGATTTTCAGCCCAAATGAATTTGCGGAAGCTATTCAGATGAGTATTCTTGAAGACGAAACCATTACCGCTTATTTTGTGCCACTAGAGCCTTGTGCTGCGCCATTGAATGTAGAAGTTAATCCAAATTTTACGACGGCATTCATCAATTGGAGTGGCCCAAGTACTGCTTTAGCTTATGAAGTAAAAATTCGGGAAACAGGAAGCGGTGCTGACTGGGAAGTAAGTGCAACAACCGAAACCGAAAAAACCTTTTTCGGCTTGACAGAATGTACCGATTACGATGTCGAAATTAGAACAATTTGCTCAGCAGCCACGAGTAATATCTTAGGATTTACCTTTACTTCAGAATGCGTGAATGCAATAAATGAAGCACAACTATTGAATGAATTTGTGGCTTATCCAAATCCTTTCCAAGACCAACTTACCGTTGATTTAGTATTGTCTAAACAAGTGGATGCCCGCTTATATTTATATACTATCAATGGACAACAAGTCTATGAACAAGACTTACCAAATTTGAGTGTTGGTACGCATCGTATTCCGGTCGCTGTTCAGTCTGACTGGGCAAATGGCGCGTATATCGTGCGTATTGAGGCTGGCGAGGAAAATAAAATGTTGCAAGTCATGAGGGTAAAATAAATTTTCTTAGGCGGTGACAAAAGTTAGGAATGATGCAAGAATGGCGAGTTATTTTTAAACCATTCTCTCCTCAAAGAGATTAACTTTTGTCACCGCATAAGAAAAATCTATCAACTAATCGCTAATCCATCTACTCCTGCCCTACTTTCACCTCCAACAGCAAAAAGAGAAGCGCCCGAAGGCACTTCTCGATAAGATGCGTTATACTAAATACTAATATAAAAATACAATCAACAGCAATTCTCGGTTTAAGCAGAAAAGTGGTGTTACCAGTCATTAATCTTAAAAAACGGGTATTCATTTACTGCCTACTTTATCGTAAAAAACGGGTAACACCACTCGACATTTACTTAAACCGAGAATCGCTGTACAATCAATGAATAAGCAGTCGTTGTTGCCATTGCTTACCATCAATCGTAAGTTCTACGATATATAAGCCGGCTACTAGTGAGCTAACATCTAAGGTCATAGTAGATGTAAGTGGTGCTATTGTCCAGGCTTGTAATTGTTTTCCGGTCAAATCATGTACAATAACTTCGCCTTCCATATCCGTTGGCGGCCAATTAAGCACGGTAGTTCCAGAAGTTGGGTTAGGGAATAATTCCAGTCCATACTCCTCACTATTGCTGCCGCTATTGAGGTTAAAATCAGGTATAAAGAATGGCTCAGGATATATCCAATAATCTTCAATTTCTCCTTCTTCTACATCCAAACAAGCGGCGGGGTAAGCATCTTCGGAAACAGCTACCCGCAGACGTGTTTTATTAAACCCAAAGGTTTCGTGTGAAAAAGTGGTGCTAATTGAGCTGGTACTATTCGCATGAAATAGTAATTCATTTTCATCAAAAAAGTCACCATCTTGATTCCAATCAGCAAATACAGACCAGAATACGCCGTAATTTTCATCTTCAGCATAGGTGGCTTCACCAAATCCTTCTTTCAGCAAATGTAATTCGATTTCTCCCTGCACATTCGCTTCGATACTGACTAGTTGCTCTGTAAAATCATAAAAACCACCATTCGCTTCAGAGGTATTTTCATAGTCTGCCAATCCAAATTTTTCTATCCAAATATTATTATCAGTAGCTTTACTGTTACAATATTCAACGATTGGTTCTTCTACTATTACTTCAAAACGATACTCGCTTTCATTGCCACAGATGTCCTTTGCAGTATAGACAACTTCGTATTCACCTACGGGCCAGTCGTCGGTCGGTTTCAACAAAACTTCCTCTAATTCACCTGTTTCATCGGCTATTTCTACGAGTGGTTCGATTTGTTCTAATTGCACGCAAGGACGCTCTACCAAAAAAGTATGTTGTTCATTTGCATTCTCTAAATTCCAAGTCCCATCAGAGCCCAAAATGACTGCATTTTCAGTGTCACTACTCGGCAAATCTAACGTACCAAAATTGAAATAAGTACTTGCATCATCATTATACCAAGTATAGTTTTCAGGTTCACTAGCCTCAGAAGTATCTGACAAACCTAACCAAACCTTATATACACCATTAGGTAGTAAATTGGTTATAAATTGATTTTCAGTAGCATTATTAATCGTCACTAAATGCCCTTCTAACACTTCATTTGCGAGTTGCGTTGCGGTGTACCAATCTGTATTATCCTCTGTATAAATGAAATATTGATGCCCATTACAATCTCCTAGATATGTAAAATTTGGATAGTCGATGTCCGTACAAGTTGGGCAAACACTACTAAATTCAGGCATATTCCAATTAACTTTTGCTAATGCTTCGGGTGCTTCTACCGATGCAGCTAAACTTTCAAACTCAATTAAAGGTGCTAAACCCGGCAACACTTCAACATCGTAACTACAAGTAACGGAATTGCCATAGAAATTAGTTGCAGTCCAAGTCACAGTCGTTATCCCTAACGGAAATTCGTCTGGTGCGTCGTGCGCAAGTACTGTACCTACAGAATAATTTTCAAAAACAGGTACTGGCAATTGCTCTACCGTTATTGGATTATTATCAGCAGAATAATAAGTAGGACCAGACGGACAATTCATTATTGGCGCATCGCAGTCGTGAATATTAATCGTCACAAAGTAGTTTAATACATTGCCATTTACATCCGTGATAATAACATCGTGTATCCACTCACCTATCGGATAAGTGAACGTACCATTACCTTCAATAGACACAATACCACAGTCATCTTCTGCCACGACTTCTACAACAACTTCTGTCGTATTCAAACCAGGGTCATTGCAATCGTCAAAGAAAGAACAGGATAAAACTATTGGAAATACATTATCAAATACATGAATTGTTTGCTGACAACTAGCTGCATTTCCAGCCACATCAATAGCAGTCCATGTCACCGTATGCACTCCGATAGCAAAGGTTGAACTTATAGCATTATTAGATATACTAGCAATAGCGCAGTTGTCCGTCGCTGTAGCATCGATAAAAATGACCGTAGCATCGCAGTTCGTGCCACTCCCTGACATATTGATGTTTTCAGGACAAGAAATAACCGGAGGAATATTATCCAAAATCGTAAGAGTAGAAGAACAGTCAATTGTATTACCACTATTATCGGTTACTGAAACCGTGACCGTATTATCTCCCAAGTCATCGCAAGTAAAATCCAAATTAGAAGTAGTAATAGCCATAATGTCGCAAGCATCTTGCACACTTACTAAACTACTAATTGCTGGTATAGTAATCGTACCATCTTCGTTGATTTCTACAGTTGCATTTGTACAAAAGACTTCGGGTTCTGTATTATCTTCGACCGTCACTATAGCTGTACAAGTATTCATATTTCCGCATTCATCACTTACCGTCAATAGCACAGAATTCATGCCTACATCTGCACAATCAAAAGTTGTGGTGTTCAAACTATAATTTAGTAGAGCTGTATTAGTGGTACAGTCATCCACCGAATTATTATTGATAAGATTGGTATTGATAGTCGCCAAACCATTATCATCCAATTCAATAGTAATATTTGTACACATCGCTGTTGGTGGCGTACTATCTACATCATAACTTATTGTTTGCGTACAAGTATTGGTATTATTACATGCATCCATTGCTTGATAAATACGTGTAAATACAACTGGACTTGTTCCACATCCTGTCCCATTATTGCTCGTTGTGCTAAGTTCTGTAATCGCTATTGCGGCGGTTGCCGTGCAATTATCCGATACCGTTAGGCTTGATAAATCTACTGCTGGTAATGCTGCTCCACAGACTAAGCCTGTTACATTTGTCGGGCAGGTGATACTTGGTGGCGTACTATCTACATCATAACTTATTGTTTGCGTACAAGTATTGGTATTATTACATGCATCCATCGCTTGATAAATACGTGTAAATACAACTGGACTTGTTCCACATCCTGTCCCATTATTGCTCGTTGTGCTAAGTTCTGTAATCGCTATTGCGGCAGTTGCCGTGCAATTATCCGATACCGTTAGGCTTGATAAATCTACTACTGGCAATGCTGCTCCACAGACTAAGCCTGTTACATTTGTCGGGCAGGTGATACTTGGTGGCGTACTATCTACGTCATAACTTAGCGTTTGCGTACAAGTATTGGTATTATTACATGCATCCATTGCTTGATAAATACGTGTAAATACAACTGGACTTGTTCCACATCCTGTCCCATTATTGCTCGTTGTGCTAAGTTCTGTAATCGCTATTGCGGCGGTTGCCGTGCAATTATCCGATACCGTTAGGCTTGATAAATCTACTACTGGCAATGCTGCTCCACAGACTAAGCCTGTTACATTTGTCGGGCAGGTGATACTTGGTGGCGTACTATCTACGTCATAACTTATTGTTTGCGTACAAGTATTGGTATTACTACATGCATCCATCGCTTGATAAATACGTGTAAATACAACTGGACTTGTTCCACATCCTGTCCCATTATTGCTCGTTGTGCTAAGTTCTGTAATCGCTATTGCGGCGGTTGCCGTGCAATTATCCGATACCGTTAGGCTTGATAAATCTACTACTGGCAATGCTGTTCCACAGACTAAGCCTGTTACATTTGTCGGGCAGGTGATACTTGGTGGCGTACTATCTACGTCATAACTTATTGTTTGCGTACAAGTATTGGTATTATTACATGCATCCATCGCTTGATAAGTTCGTGTAAATATAACTGGACTTGTTCCACATCCTGTCCCATTATTGCTCGTTGTGCTAAGTTCTGTAATCGCTATTGCGGCAGTTGCCGTGCAATTATCCGATACCGTTAGGCTTGATAAATCTACTACTGGCAATGCTGCTCCACAGACTAAGCCTGTTACATTTGTCGGGCAGGTGATACTTGGTGGCGTACTATCTACGTCATAACTTAGCGTTTGCGTACAAGTATTGGTATTATTACATGCATCCATTGCTTGATAAATACGTGTAAATATAACTGGACTTGTTCCACATCCTGTCCCATTATTGCTCGTTGTGCTAAGTTCTGTAATCGCTATTGCGGCGGTTGCCGTGCAATTATCCGATACCGTTAGGCTTGATAAATCTACTACTGGCAATGCTGTTCCACAGACTAAGCCTGTTACATTTGTCGGGCAGGTGATACTTGGTGGCGTACTATCTACGTCATAACTTATTGTTTGCGTACAAGTATTGGTATTATTACATGCATCCATCGCTTGATAAATACGCGTAAATACAACTGGACTTGTTCCACATCCTGTCCCATTATTGCTCGTTGTGCTAAGTTCTGTAATCGCTATTGCGGCGGTTGCCGTGCAATTATCCGATACCGTTAGGCTTGATAAATCTACTGCTGGCAATGCTGCTCCACAGACTAAGCCTGTTACATTTGTCGGGCAGGTGATGCTTGGTGGCGTACTATCTACATCATAACTTAGCGTTTGCGTACAAGTATTGGTATTACTACATGCATCCATCGCTTGATAAGTTCGTGTAAATATAACTGGACTTGTTCCACATCCTGTCCCATTATTGCTCGTTGTGCTAAGTTCTGTAATCGCTATTGCGGCGGTTGCCGTGCAATTATCCGATACCGTTAGGCTTGATAAATCTACTACTGGCAATGCTGCTCCACAGACTAAGTCTGTTACATTTGTCGGGCAGGTGATGCTTGGTGGCGTACTATCTACCTCATAACTTATTGTTTGCGTACAAGTATTGGTATTATTACATGCATCCATTGCTTGATAAATACGCGTAAATATAACTGGACTTGTTCCACATCCTGTCCCATTATTGCTCGTTGTGCTAAGTTCTGTAATCGCTATTGCGGCAGTTGCCGTGCAATTATCCGATACCGTTAGGCTTGATAAATCTACTACTGGCAATGCTGTTCCACAGACTAAGCCTGTTACATTTGTCGGGCAGGTGATACTTGGTGGCGTACTATCTACGTCATAACTTATTGTTTGCATACAAGTATTGGTATTATTACATGCATCCATCGCTTGATAAATACGCGTAAATACAACTGGACTTGTTCCACATCCTGTCCCATTATTGCTCGTTGTGCTAAGTTCTGTAATCGCTATTGCGGCGGTTGCCGTGCAATTATCCGATACCGTTAGGCTTGATAAATCTACTGCTGGCAATGCTGCTCCACAGACTAAGCCTGTTACATTTGTCGGGCAGGTGATGCTTGGTGGCGTACTATCTACATCATAACTTAGCGTTTGCGTACAAGTATTGGTATTACTACATGCATCCATCGCTTGATAAGTTCGTGTAAATATAACTGGACTTGTTCCACATCCTGTCCCATTATTGCTCGTTGTGCTAAGTTCTGTAATCGCTATTGCGGCGGTTGCCGTGCAATTATCCGATACCGTTAGGCTTGATAAATCTACTACTGGCAATGCTGCTCCACAGACTAAGTCTGTTACATTTGTCGGGCAGGTGATGCTTGGTGGCGTACTATCTACCTCATAACTTATTGTTTGCGTACAAGTATTGGTATTATTACATGCATCCATTGCTTGATAAATACGCGTAAATATAACTGGACTTGTTCCACATCCTGTCCCATTATTGCTCGTTGTGCTAAGTTCTGTAATCGCTATTGCGGCAGTTGCCGTGCAATTATCCGATACCGTTAGGCTTGATAAATCTACTACTGGCAATGCTGTTCCACAGACTAAGCCTGTTACATTTGTCGGGCAGGTGATACTTGGTGGCGTACTATCTACGTCATAACTTATTGTTTGCATACAAGTATTGGTATTATTACATGCATCCATCGCTTGATAAATACGCGTAAATACAACTGGACTTGTTCCACATCCTGTCCCATTATTGCTCGTTGTGCTAAGTTCTGTAATCGCTATTGCGGCAGTTGCCGTGCAATTATCCGATACCGTTAGGCTTGATAAATCTACTACTGGCAATGCTGTTCCACAGACTAAGCCTGTTACATTTGTCGGGCAGGTGATACTTGGTGGCGTACTATCTACGTCATAACTTAGCGTTTGCGTACAAGTATTGGTATTATTACATGCATCCATTGCTTGATAAATACGTGTAAATATAACTGGACTTGTTCCACATCCTGTCCCATTATTGCTCGTTGTGCTAAGTTCTGTAATCGCTATTGCGGCGGTTGCCGTGCAATTATCCGATACCGTTAGGCTTGATAAATCTACTGCTGGCAATGCTGTTCCACAGACTAAGCCTGTTACATTTGTCGGGCAGGTGATACTTGGTGGCGTACTATCTACGTCATAACTTAGCGTTTGCGTACAAGTATTGGTATTATTACATGCATCCATTGCTTGATAAATACGTGTAAATATAACTGGACTTGTTCCACATCCTGTCCCATTATTGCTCGTTGTGCTAAGTTCTGTAATCGCTATTGCGGCAGTTGCCGTGCAATTATCCGATACCGTTAGGCTTGATAAATCTACTACTGGCAATGCTGCTCCACAGACTAAGCCTGTTACATTTGTCGGGCAGGTGATACTTGGTGGCGTACTATCTACGTCATAACTTAGCGTTTGCGTACAAGTATTGGTATTATTACATGCATCCATTGCTTGATAAATACGTGTAAATATAACTGGACTTGTTCCACATCCTGTCCCATTATTGCTCGTTGTGCTAAGTTCTGTAATCGCTATTGCGGCGGTTGCCGTGCAATTATCCGATACCGTTAGGCTTGATAAATCTACTACTGGCAATGCTGTTCCACAGACTAAGCCTGTTACATTTGTCGGGCAGGTGATACTTGGTGGCGTACTATCTACGTCATAACTTATTGTTTGCGTACAAGTATTGGTATTATTACATGCATCCATCGCTTGATAAATACGTGTAAATACAACTGGACTTGTTCCACATCCTGTCCCATTATTGCTCGTTGTGCTAAGTTCTGTAATCGCTATTGCGGCAGTTGCCGTGCAATTATCCGATACCGTTAGGCTTGATAAATCTACTGCTGGCAATGCTGCTCCACAGACTAAGCCTGTTACATTTGTCGGGCAGGTGATGCTTGGTGGCGTACTATCTACATCATAACTTAGCGTTTGCGTACAAGTATTGGTATTACTACATGCATCCATCGCTTGATAAGTTCGTGTAAATATAACTGGACTTGTTCCACATCCTGTCCCATTATTGCTCGTTGTGCTAAGTTCTGTAATCGCTATTGCGGCGGTTGCCGTGCAATTATCCGATACCGTTAGGCTTGATAAATCTACTACTGGCAATGCTGCTCCACAGACTAAGCCTGTTACATTTGTCGGGCAGGTGATACTTGGCATTTCCAAATCTTGGATGATGATACTTTGCGTACAAGTCTGTACCGCAACTCCATCATCTAGTAAAGTAAATGTTCTAGTTACAACTAAACCTCCTACACTACATACATCTCCAGTACCGCCATTATCAGAAACGGTAAAAGAGGGCGTACCACAAGTCGTGACATTACTAAAAACATCTGCTTGAGTGAGGGTGTTTGCGGGAGCATCACTTGCCCCGCAGCCATCATTGACTGAGATGTCTGGAAGTGCATTACAATCTGCTACTGGCGTACAGTCTGGTGGTACACCACATAAGCCACATAAAGTGACGAAACTACCTGCTGCTTTACAAGCATAAAAAGAAATTTCGTTATCTCCAATGGCGAATTCAATCATGGCTTCGGTCTGAGAAGAAGTAGCTCCTGGAAAAGGCATACAAACCCCTCCATCTGTGGTCGTGTAAGCATCGTCTAAATCGCCATTACAGGAATTACCTAATCCTACTTTAAATTGAATGCTTTGCGCCGTTGTATTGGAGCTTCGCGTGAAGATAAATTGGTGACATTGTATTCCATTTCCATTCACCAAACAAGTCGTTTGACCATTACTAATATCTCCTTCTGGACTGACTGTTCCCTCACCACATATTGGGATAGTGTTAATATTAATAGTTGTTTGGTTGGCAGACATACAGTCTGTGGGACATTGTGCTGTTGCGTCATTATACATAAACAGTATACTGACTATGACACTTAACAGATAAACAAGGCTATGACCGAGAAGCTGTCGTCTATTAGTTCGACATTTAACCTTGTTTTGGTTTGCTACAGTCTTTGCTTTTTCTAGTTGTTTGAAAATGTCTGTGTGGTCAACTATTTGGTTTTTTGATTTAATCATAATTGTTTTTCTGGTATTAAAAAAGGTTAAAAAAGTGTACACAACGACTATCCTTGAAAGCGTTCAATACTTTCAAAGTAATAGTATGGACTTATTCCATCTCGAAATAACATCCTTGATTAAATTACTTCCATTTGCATTCATGTATTTAGATAGATAACTCCATTATGGTAGGCCATCGTTCTTAATACACTAAGACAATTGCAAGTATTCCGAATATTTAACTAATGTAATTAGTACTTTTTAAATTATTAATTTGCATTTACTACCTAGAGCCAAAAATTTCTACAAAAAAGCAAACAGAGTAATCCCTATTTAATTGACTATGAATTAATTAACGGCTATTAATCTACAAATACTTCTTCTTAAAATAATCATATACTCAAAAAACATTTTCATTGTTATATGAACTTATTACTAAAAGTATTTTCGAGATTATTCTATGAAAACAGCTAATAAAGTGAGTTATTCATGCGCAGCATTACAGTGTCTGTACAGGTATGACCCAACTAAACATAATGTAAACAATAAATTAGTTTACAATTTCGTAAAATTTGTATTTTGGAAAAATAAAGCTAAGAGATACTTAGCCCGTAAGAAAGTAATTTATCATAATTTTGAGGTTGAAGTTTGGTTAAAATATTGAGGTTAATATCATCTGTTAGAGTCAACAAATGATAAGTTACACTTTGTTTTTAATGCGCAGTGTTTATTTTACGCAGTAAACAGATTTTACAGTAATTTCTTTTAGGTAAAATTGTATTGTAGGTACTTTTTAACTTAATATATAGTATATAAAACATCTTAGTGCAAAGATGAGAATACTTATTTTATTAAACAAATTATTTTGTTATTATTTTTTTATAAAAAACAATAACAAGATATACATATTTGGCATTTATTATAATATGTAAAATAATAATACAATTATTTTTTTCTTGTATTTTACAAATCCCCTTGTCTTTTCACAAAAAATAATTTCTCACGATGAAGCTAGACAGTTAGCGAAAAAGTTCTACTTTTACTTTAAGGAGTAGGGAATGAATACACTACCCTAATTGAGGACCTTGTTTTTATTTTAAAGAATTTATAAAAAGGCGACCATATCGAGATAAACGAGGAACTAAACTCAACGCGAAGTTCATAAAGCGTTGATTATCAGGAGTATAAAATTTAAATATGCTCTCAGAATAAAGTCATTTAAAGCTAAGGAACGATGAAAAAATAACTTCTAACATCTTGCTGTTTCTTTTGTCCTTATTTTTTACTTTAAAATCAGTCATAGTATCAAGGCAGCCCATCCGCTTTGCGGTTCACAAACTGCGTTTGCTCATTCCCTCTTTTAAAGTAAATCTAAGACCAAAATAGTTCATCAATCTTGTTATAACTTATTTTTTCGTCGTTACTAAGTACTCGGACATATTTATTTGTGGAACTATAGGGCTAAGATTTTTTCGATAGTTTTTCTTAAAAAATACTTGCATAGCCTACGTTACGCAAGTATTTTTTGAGGAAAAATAGCGTAAAAAGATAGTTCTATAAACCGCTAATAAATGTATCCGGGCACTTATAATTATTTTCTACTTTTGCGCTATTAAATCATCCAATTAATAAATATGAAGTTTTTTTCTACTTTTTCTTTGCTAAGCCTTTTTGCATTGCTATTTATCGGCTGTAGTACACCTGATTATCCTGAGTTTAAAGACATGAAAAACATCAGCTTTTCATCTGTTTCTTTTACGAATGGACTTTCTATTACCTTGAATGGAGATGCTATTTTTCATAATCCAAATGCCCTAGGCGCACAAGTCACAGAAATAGATTTAGATGTCTTTATCGATGGAAAGAAAGTAACACATATTCGCCAAGATGTGTCTGCTACGATGACGGCTAACTCAGATTTTATTTTGCCTTTAAAATTCAATGTGCCACTAAAAGAAGTCTATAAAGACTTGAAACCAAAGATTGGTAATATCTTCAAAAAACGAAAAATGAACTACCAAATGGTCGGTACACTCAAAGTTGGTTTAGGCAGTGTCGAATTCCGTGTTCCTGTTGATTATGAAGATGAAGAGGAATTGAAATATTAAGAGATAATACCAGCTAAAGAAGGATGAGTCAGCAATTCTCGGTTTAAGTAGAAAAGTGGTGTTACCAGTCATTAACAATAAGAACTGGTATTCATTTATTTCCTACTCTTTCGTAAAAAACGGGTAACACCACTCGACATTTACTTAAACCGAGAATCGCTAAGGATGAGGGTACTCCGAAAAGTAAAGCTAGACAGAATTAAAGAGCTTGTACAGAATTAATTTATTTGTAAACAACTGATTATCAGCACATTAAGAAGTCCACTTTAATCCTATTAATCCTGTCTAAGGAACGATGAAAAAATAATTTATAACATCTTGCTGTATCTTTTGGTCTTATTATAACTTATATTCTTTCATCGTTCCTAAATAACTTTTCGGAGTGGTCTTGCTATTCATTACTAAAAAAATCAAAAAAATATTTCGACTAATTCAAAGTTCGTAACACCGCACGCACGGGCATGCCTTCTACATCTTTAAATTTTGGCGGCAAGCAAAGCAATTCATAGATACCTGGCTCAACTTCCAATAAATTAATCGTCTCCAATATGACCACTTCATTTTTCAAAAGTATAATATGCGTCTGGTCATCGCCTGGAAAAAGTTGTATAGATAAATAATCAATACCTACTAAATGAATACCTTTCGTGACTACCCACGCTGCTGCATCGGGGGTCAAGGCGCAATAGGAAGTATTAAAGGAATGTAAGGGCTGTTTCCAAAACTCCGAATTATCTGTTTTGAATAATAACTTAGTTGTATCATCAGGTATATTTGCTGCATTCAAATCAGCAGCCGTAATCTCTTTTTTTCCTCGAAAATCAGCGACATAGCAAGTGCCAATTAGTTTTTCCAATGGAATAGCTTCCAAAGTCGGTGCACCAGCTACAAAGTGGCGTGGCGCATCAATATGCGTACCTGTATGGGCATTGTAATCCAAGTGCGAAACCGTGACATAGCCACCATCTGTAGCGGGGTCAAGGGTGCGAATAACTTTCGGGTCGGGCGTGCCTGTCCAAATCGGAATACCTGCTTGGACGGTGATGGAAATATCTATTAGTGACATATGTTTTCTTTTGGGCGAAGATAAAAAAAATGCAAATACTCTAAGGAACGATGAAATAATACTACCCAACTTTCAATTCCTAATTATATTGTACATTTGCGGCTTCAAATCAAAAAGACAATATGTTAACTGCCATTTCACCCATCGACGGACGTTATGCGGGCAAGACAAAAGCCCTTTCGGATTACTTCTCGGAGTATGCCCTTATTAAGTACCGCGTCTATGTCGAAATTCAATACTTCATCGCACTTTGTGAGCAAGGTTTGCCACAATTGGCGGACTTTCCGACCGATAAATTTGCGGCTTTACGTGAAGTACATACGCAATTTACGGAAGATGATGCAGCACGTATCAAAACCATCGAACGTACTACTAATCACGATGTGAAAGCGGTAGAATACTTCCTCAAAGAAGCTTTTGACCGTTTAGACATTAGCGAATACAAAGAGTTTATTCACTTTGCTTTGACTTCTCAAGACATTAATAATACCGCTACGCCACTGACGATAAAAGACGCCATTAATGCCGTTTATTTACCAAACATTCAAGCTTTGGTGGATAATATGGCAACTTTAGCGGATGAATGGGCGAATGTGCCGATGTTGGCGCGCACGCACGGTCAGCCAGCTTCTCCTACCCTTTTAGGGAAAGAGTTTCGGGTGTTTGTGGAGCGTTTGGAAGTGCAATTGGCGCAATTGAAAGGCATTGCCCATAAAGCTAAATTTGGTGGCGCGACGGGTAATTTTAATGCGCATCATGTCGCCTATCCGCAGCGTGATTGGGTGGCTTTTGGTAATTTATTTGTGCAAGAATACTTGGGCTTAGAGCGTTCGCAATACACGACGCAAATTGAGCATTATGATAATTTAGCAGCGATATTCCACGCGCTTTCTCGCATTAATACCATTTGTATCGACTTTTGCCGCGATATTTGGACTTATATTTCCATGGATTATTTTAAGCAAAAAACCGTCAAAGGCGAAATTGGTTCGTCCGCGATGCCGCATAAAGTAAACCCGATTGATTTTGAAAATGCAGAAGGTAATATGGGCTTAGCGAATGCATTATTTGCGCATTTAGCCCAAAAATTACCTATCTCTCGCTTACAACGTGACTTGACGGATAGTACGGTCTTGCGCAATGTTGGTGTACCTTTTGGTCACACAATTATTGCGATTACAGCGATGCAAAAAGGGATGAGTAAATTATTGTTGAATAAAGCAAAACTACACGCTGATTTGGAAGCGAATTGGATGGTGGTGGCAGAAGCTATTCAGAATGTATTGCGTCGCGAAGCCTATCCAAAACCATACGAAGCACTCTTGGATTTGACGCGCGGAAAAGCATCGGTAACTGCTGAAGATATTCGGACGTTTATTGATGGCTTGAACGTAACGGAGGCGATTAAAGTAGAATTGAGAGCAATTACGCCGCATAATTATGTGGGGGTGTATGGTAAATAAATCATTTTCATCGCCCGCCCTCAAGGCGGTCGGTGGATTGAAAATAGTAAACTAAATTAAGTTCACTCACGAAATAAGTTCACCGACCGCCTATAGGGCGGGCGATGACGAAAATAAAAACGACGTGTTTTCATCAGTATAAAAATCAGATAAAATGAAATTTTTCATAGATACAGCAAGCCTAGATGGCATCAAAGAAGCATATGATTTAGGCATCTTAGATGGCGTAACGACGAACCCCTCTTTGATGGCAAAAGAAGGCATTTCTGGCACGGACAATGTCATGAAACACTACGCGAATATCTGCAAATTGGTAGATGGCGATGTGAGTGCAGAAGTTATTTCTACAGACTTTGCAGGCATGGTGCGCGAAGGCGAAATGTTGGCGGATATTGCACCTAATATTGTCGTAAAAATTCCGATGATTAAAGACGGTGTAAAAGCATTGAGCTATTTCCGCGATAAAGGTATTCGTACGAATTGTACGCTAGTTTTCTCGGCAGGTCAAGCGATTTTGGCGGCTAAAGCGGGTGCTACTTACGTATCTCCTTTTATCGGTCGCATCGATGATACCTCTTGGGATGGCATGCAATTGATTAATACCATTGCAGAAATTTACGCTATTCAAAGCTTCGATACGGAGATTTTAGCAGCCTCTATTCGCAATGCAAAGCACATCGTTGATGCTGCTCAAAATGGCGCAGATGTGGTGACTTGCCCGCTGTCTTCTATCCTTGGTTTATTGAACCATCCTTTGACGGATATTGGTTTGGCCAAGTTTTTGGCTGACCATGCGAAGGCGAATAGTTAGTTGAATTAGGAATGAAAAATTAGGAATTAGGAATTGTGGGTACAGTTCTTAATTCCTAATTATTGCATTATTTGAAATAGACTTCATTGTATTTTCGGAGGGCTTTCATATTTTTTTCTACATTACTTGACTTAAATACTCCAACAACAGTCGTAGTAAAGCCAATTATAGCAAGCCCTCCACCTATTGCTCGTATCCTTTCTTGTTCCGGAGTAGGTTGTATATTATTCCAAGGACTACTTCCACTTTCTTGTGGTCCTACGGAAGACATTAATCCTCCAATTGTAAATCCAACTAATCCGAGAACAATCAACTTAGGACTCATCCTTTTATTTTTTACTCCCTTTTCTAATAAATACATAATTTCAGCATTTGCCGTTTCATATTCTGGCTTATCTGAAAATACCATATCTGTTTTCAAGTTTTCATAAGTAGCGAGTTTTATACCGTCAAAGTTTCGACTGTAATAAAAATGCCTCTTACTCTTACGAACACCACTTGAACTTACATAAGTCATGGGCAAATAATATATATCAAAATAACCAACTTCTCCTCTTGTCACAAAAGTCGTATTTGAATAAGTTCTACCTCTAGATATGCCTCTTCTAGTATAATCTTCCACTTGTCCGTAACAATTCTCTTCATAAAAAAGAAACGAAATATCTGCGTAATCAATTTGGGTTTCATTTTTGTAGAAAAACTCAGCATTAGATAATTTTCCTTTGAAAAATATACCATTATCCACATATGAATAATCTTTACCTGTTAACAATTCTCCATTTGTCAAGTAAATAAATTGTTCTTCAGAAGTTTGCATTTTTTCATAAATATCAGCTGTTTCTTGAGCAAATAACGTCATTGTAAAAAATACTAATCCTACGGAAAGTTGAATAACCTTTTTCATGTTTACAGTTAATTTTAGTGTGTGAATATAAAGAGAAAGCCCCCTTATATGGTAAATATAAAACAATAATTTGATAATTAAAATAGCTATTCCAAAGCAACACTTTCCAAACTCTCCACAAACAACTCCGCCTCCGGATAAGCCGCCAACAATTCCGCTTTTTCTTGCTCCGATATACTAGGATTAATATGCGTAGCAATAATTTTTGCGTCTCCAATCAGTTCCTCTATATAAGTCTTCGCATGACTATCTTGCAGCAACCAATAGGGCAAAATAGCTACATCAATACCTTCCATTTTCAATGCTTGTTTTTCAAAAATTGGCCGCGCTATTTCCCAATCCGTATCACCGACATGCAAGATGCGATAGTCTCCTATGTTTACGATATACGCCACATTTTGCGTCGCACCATGTCGTGCCGTCCAAGAATGGTCACAGCGAAAGGCTTCGATATAAAAGTCTGTTTCGAGTTCTATCTTATGCTTTTTGCCGTCATAAGGAATGGTTTTTAAAGCCTCCGTTGCTATTCGTTTTTCGGTATCTAATGCAACTATGGCATTCGTGATTTGCGAAGCACCTAGCACCGCTACTTCTGGGTTACTATACCGAAATAAATGTGCATATCTGGCATCGAAATGGTCTTGATGATGATGGGTAAATAGTAAGGCATTTATAGCCGGATAATTTTTCAAATCGCCGGTCATTAATGCACTTACTAAAGAGCGAGAAGGATGTAAATATTGTGGTTTGTATTTGCGGTGAAAGCCGTCAATTAAAACGGAGCGCGTGCTGTCGGCTATTAATACGCCCATATTTCCGATATACAGTATGCGCAGGCTATCTTGCACTGTATTCGGAGGAATACTTGCTACAATAGCATGGCTAGGAGTTGTCTTAGTATCATGGTCAATATTTCCACTACAACTTAGCAATAATAACAAGAAAAAGGGTATCATTTTCATCGTGTAAACATAATAATTGTTTTTAAGCAATTAGCACCAATAGTGTTCCGCTTCTTTAGTTACGCTTCTTTAGTTCCGCTTTTTCATTTCAGCGAAAAAAAGTAGCCATTCGTCTAAAGAATTGGACTTATTTACTGTTTTAGCGCATATTTGAAGTATCAAATCAAAACGTTTAACATGCTTTCAAGTCATTGAAGGATAAAAAATAAAATAAGAACAATGTCTGACTACGATATGGAAGAAATCGCTTATCAAAAAGTGCAAGAACGCAAGAAATTGTATAAATCTATTGGTTCGCTTGTCTTTTTAACGCCGTTTTTTTTATTAATTGATTATATGGACTTCCGATTAGATTGGTGGTATTGGCCCGTATTTGGTATCGCAATTAGTGTGTTAATGCAAGCCAAAAAAGTCTATGGTTTTGAAGGCGCACGGGCAGACGAATGGGAAGCCAATGAAATGGAACGCGAGATGGCAAAAATGCGAGAGAAAAAAGGATTACCAGCACAACGCAGAGATGGTTTAGATATTGACGAACATTTAGAAGTTCGAGAAACCCGTCCATCTTATGATGCTAAGGATTTAGTATAAAATATCAAGTTGATACGTAACTCGTTTTGGAAAAACGAGTTAGCTATCTCCACTTGTCCATCATTCAATCAACAAAGATTATCTTATGTCCAATTACTTATCAGAAAAAGAACTCGACCAAATTGCACGCAAACGCGTAAAGCAAAAGAAAGGCTTTTTCATTCATTTGCAAACTTATGTATTAGCTAATATTTTCTTTATCTTCATGGGTTTTCTTGAAAATGACCCTTTTCAAATGCTGCCTATTGCTCTGATTTGGGGCCTGTCTTTAGGTATTCATTATTTGGCGATTTTTGGCATTCCCGGCTTTGGCAGAATGAGCCACGAATGGGAAGGTAAAGAATTTGAAAAAGAGCGGGAAAAATTGCGTCGTAATCAACCTCGTCGTTTGCCAGAAGCACAAGATAAAGAGGGCTTAGATTTAGATGACCATTTAGACCGACGAGAATATCGCCCCAATTATGACGAGCAGGATATATTGTAATTATTCATACATACCATCAATTCTAAGAGAAAAAAGCGTTCCCGTCGTTTTTTTCTCTTTTTTTATACCCATTTTCCAAAATTCACTTAAGAATGCAACATAAGTCCAACTATAAATTCTAAATAGCTCCTACCTTGCGCTCGTTCTAATCCTAATTAATTAAAAAAAGACAACATGCAAAATAAATACCTTTTAATATTTTTTTTCTCCCTCTTTTCTTGTTCGGTTTTCGCACAATGGGCAGGCAGAAGCAGTGGTTTAGATTATATCAATACCGTTATTATAGGTATTGATGCCATCGATGAAAACACAGCTTGGGGCATTCCATATAACCTCACCACCTTTGCTCCCTCACCAAATATCACGCGCACTACCGATAGCGGCACAACTTGGATAGTGATGGACGATATAGAGCCAAATGAACCCGCTTATTCGCCTTTATCCATCTTTGCCCTTTCTGCCGAAGAAGCTTGGGTGGCGATGTATAATATTGATGCCAATGCCTATGGTTATCTTTACCACACCGAAGATGGTGGCGCAACTTGGGATAAACAAGATACTGCCTTTGGTGACCAAGCTCCTGTGGGTGTCCATTTTTGGGATGAAAACAATGGTTTTGCCTTTGGGAATAACGGACCAGGCACTGCTCCTCGCGAAATAGAAGCTTATATCACCTCCAATGGCGGCGACAATTGGGAGCAAGTCACTTTGCCAGCACTAAGCAATTTAGACCCACTGACTATTACCTCTGCCAATGGTATTTTTGAAGTACTTGACGAAACCATTTGGATAGGCACCGGCGCAGGTAACCTCCTCAAATCGGAAGATATGGGCGCAACTTGGGAACTGATAGATGTTGGGCTAAATAATCGTGCTATCAATAATATTGCCTTTAAAGATGAGCTAAATGGTGTTTGTGTTTCTGTTTTAACAACGGACATTACCTTTACCTCTAATTTGGTACTTTATACTTCCGATGGCGGTCAGACTTGGACAGAAGGTAAAGTAAAAGCGGGGCCACAAATCATTTCTATGGCTTATGTTCCTGGCACTGAAAACACTTATTTTGGTTCGGCTA